>JAAGNO010022689.1:4878-17212 GCA_033439905.1 Ceryle rudis | reverse complement strand
CCCATGTGCACAGCGAGCCTCTCTGGATACAGAAGAAAAACCAAAAACTTTAAAATATTGCACTGCGAGTTAATTACTACTCATGTTAACACAAACAAAAAAACAGGGGGGGGGGGGGACGGGGTGGTGGTGTGCGTGCAGGTTTTTAACAACAAACCCAGCGACTCGCCTCAAAGTTCCCACCAGGTTTCCCCGCTCCGATCCGGGGGAAAGACATGCGCAATACAGAAAAGCGGGGGTTTTCCCCCAAGAGGGCTGCAAAACCCCCTTTGACAGCAGGAGAGCTCCTGAAGAGTTGGCTCTGGGGTCATCAGTGCTGCTGGGGGGGACGACTGCGAGCTAGGGCAGGGCTCCCAGTGAGGCCACCCCAGGGGTTTTGCACCGGCAGGCAGATTTCAGATAAGCCGTCTGGTCTGACCGTGCCACCCTCCACTTCACCATCCTTCAGAGTGAGTTTCACCCCAACCCTTTGGTACAGGTTAAAGATGCTGAGTAAAAGCTCATGAACCTGGAAATGCCCCAAGGGGTGTTTAAAGCGAGGGGTCACATCAAGGGTGTGCCCAGAAGCACATCCACTATAAGGCAGCTCCATTAAAAAAGAGAAACCCAAAGCTAGATGGGTTTGAGGAACTCTTGTAGACATGAGACCTGCACACTGGCGCTGGAGAAGAGCAAAGCCCCATCGCTCTGGCCCTGCTTGTTGAGTAGCGTGGCATCCCCAAGCACCCAAGGCAGAGACAGGCTGGCACCCACACTGCACTGGAAACCCACTGGGCAGTTCTCGGGGGCTGCACAATGCCACAGGGAGAAAAGATGCTACAGCTCATGGTGCCACTGGCTGGAGATTAGTAGGCGAGATTCAGGGAAAGACCAGGACATGGATGGAATTACCATCCCTAAAATTCTAACAAGAATCAAACACCCCAAATCTTCTAGACTCCTGTGTGAGAATCGGGGCTGCTGGGGCAGGATCATGTCTCTCCAACAGAGCCCGGGGAAGCAAAGGAAGCACGGTGCAACACTGGAACGCTACTTTTATTTTAAGAGCTGTCATGTGTAAAGCATTAGTGTTTTTGAAATTGCGTTCTCGAGTTAATTAAATGGACAATCTTTTATACATAAAAAGTGAAAGCAAGCCACTAAAAGCTTGGCAAAGAGAAAAAGCTTTTTCGGAGCGGGGTGCTCCCATCTGCGCTCGCTCCTCCCACCCTGAGCATCTCGAGGGAGCTGGTGGCTGGTGCAGGTGCACCAGTTTGCACCACGCTGAGGTTCACCAACAAGATCCAGCATCACAAAACTCTGCTCGGACAATGTGCTGAACCATCCCCTGGGTCCCTTTTCCCTCTCCTGAGAGGCTCACGGAAATTGTACGCGCTCAATTCACAGATTTCCTATGCATAGGGACATTTACTGGTGTGAAAAGCCGCAGCAGTTATCTGTGCTGCAGTAAACCGCCGACCTTCAGTTTTAGGCAGGAGGTAAAGTTCACTATCGATTGGACCCACCGTAATCTGTTTATAATTACTATTATCTCCCAGTTAATCTTGCAAGAGGTCAACAGTTTTAGAAAAATCTTGCAAGCTGTGTCTTTTGCCTCACAACTTCATATCTGGGTCAAAAGGTCAATTACTGCAACTTGCTAACTTAAGATTTAGCAAAAACCTGTGTGCTCCCACCCCCAAGCCCCACCGGTGCAGGGGGTACGCAGGCAGGCACCCGCGCTCGGCGCCGGCAAAGCACCCAAACCTGCAGAGCCCAAACCTGGGCTCTGGATTTGTGGGGAAGAGTCTTCTCAACTCGGGTCAAGTCCCCGTCCAGAAGCTGAACTGGGGTTAGCTGCTCGCAGGGTGGGAGCCACCACTACCAAGGGGCTGGGGCATCCCCTGCACACTGCGGTGCAGCTGACAGGTCCTCGGCATTGTGCTGGTGACTGTCCCAGCACTGCCAGCCTGAGCAGCACAGTGTTCCAAGTTGCCAACCTCCACCTGTTTAGCATCGCGTGTTTGGGCAGACACCTTCCTTCCTGGGTGCAAGAAATGAGCATTTACCCTCCTGAGCTCCACTCCTGCACTTGCTCTGTGGAGGTGGCAGATGGAAGCAGAGCAGAAACCTGCAGTGGGGCCAGGAGAAGCTGCAAAGATGGATGAAGATGTGACCCGATCTCTCATCCTGCTCCACATCGTCAAATATCGCGTTATTTTACTCCCCAGAATGGGATGCTGGTGGGTGGCTTTGGGCAATGCTGACATGCAGTGCCACACCTGGGGAGTCAAAAAGATCTATAAGTGCTCTTGCACCCTCTTCTGCAAAGGCCAGAGGGGTCTGGGAGGCGGCGGCGAGGCTGCGAAGCGCAGCCTGGGCACGCGGAGCGTTGCTCAACCGCTCTGCAGGCAGGTGTCATAAACAAGCAGGCACATGGCAAACATATCGATTTCCCGGAGCTTATCGCGCAGCAACCAGTGCTCAGTTACCAGGCTACTTTAATATGTAATTTACTGTGAGGAGGGAGAGCAGGGCTGAGGGCGGATGAAATATTTTACCATGGGATGGATGGGGAGGTTGAAGGTGTGCAGAGGGCTCGGTCGTGCTGTGCTGTGGGGACAGACACTGTCTCTTGCCTCCAGCCGTCCTTAGCATTTCCCAACTATTAAAAAAAACCCAACCCCTCGCCACTGCGACAGAGTGTTTACACAGATGCTATTAATCTTCTTCTGCAACTGTTTACACTATGAAAATATAGCCTCAGCTGCCCGGGCTCTCCGTCTCCTTAATTTAAATTCAGATGCTTAATTTCTGTCAAAACAGAGCCCACCGGAATTACCTCCATCCATTTCTGGTGCTCAGCTCGCCTTTCCATCTGAGAGGTGCCCAGCAGAGCCGGGAGAAAAGAAGAGAGGAGAAGAGAGTGAGAAGCTGCACTGGGAACAGTTTTCTCCTCCAGCCTACCTGGGAACAGCCCTGAAGACTGAAGTCGGCTTCCGAAGTGCCCAGTCTGAGATTCACCCTCCTGAAGAACTGCAGCATCCGAACGATTGCCACCTGCACCGTGTCTGCCCTGACCAACAAAACCAAGCCACCACCCACCAGGGGATGGAAATCCAGCCATTTCTGTAGGGATTGCACCAGCCCACGCCTGAGTTTCGGCACAGAAGGAGCTGGCTGCTCCCTCCCTGCACCGCCAGCCACGTCCCATGTGCCGGGGCGTTCTGCAGACACAACGCTCGAGGGAATTCTGTAGGAGCTTTGCATTGTTAGAGCAGAAAATTTTAAAAATCCTCTTCATACAGTGTCTCTCAGTAGATCTTTTGGAATTTACAAGATAAATACTGGTAATTTGATTCTTATCTTCTTCAAATCCAATTCTAAGGCAATTCTGTGTAAAGGACACTAATTATAGCCCAAGGGGAAAGAAAAGGTAACCCATCAGTGAGAATACACTGGAAACGTTTAAAGGGCTATGGGACACTGAAAAGTTAAATAGGTTTCAAATCTGCTCTTACAAGAACAATAATTTGTTGGGTGACAATTGCTGCCTGTACCGCTCCCTGGCACATACTTCTGGTGATCAGCGCAGAGCTGTGCTGGGAATATCGGCAGCTGGGTTTGCACCAGGTTTGCTGGCGCTCGGTCTCCCTACAGATCCTTTAAAGGCCGCCCAAAAGTCATCCATAAGCAAAGCCAAGGGAGACAGCAACGCTGGCACAACCGGATCTCAATGCACAGACAAGACTTGTTGCTTTTCACCCTCATTTCCCTGGAGTTATTTACTAAGAAAAAGGCACAAGTTTATCCCCACAGGGGTATGTGATTATCAACACATGCCGAGCGTGGGAAAAACCATTACTCCTTAGCCCCAGTATTATGTATTTTCCAAACCAGACTCCTAAACATGGGCCATTCTGTCTCTGAAATGCGAACGGGAGCCAAGAGCCCTCCCATGTGCTTCAGCCACCCAACGGCTCCATCTGAGGAGCATCCCCAGGAGGAGGAGGAGGAGGATGGTGGGGAGACTGCACTGGTCACCACCCATGACATGGTCTGAATGTTACGGCACCTATAAAATAATAAAATCTGACCCCAGGATGCAGAGCCAGGATGTGACGGAAGATGACGCAGAAGAATCAAAGGGATCTGGCAACCCAAAGGGGGTCTTGTCTAACAAGCGTCGCCGCAGGCTGCTGTTCCATGGAGCCTGGTGGAAAAGCCCCTAGACTTACGAGCAAGAGCAGCCGTGGCTGCAGCATCTCGACGGGCAAGAGCTGAGCTGCTCATTAGGCTGAACAACGAGGACAGGCAGAGCTCATGATTTATGCCTTCTGGGGGAGGGAGGAGAGATGCTGTTTCTAAACTGGTGGGAGGGTAGTAATAACATCCATCGCTACCATCCCTCCGAAGACGACACAATTATTTCTCTTAACCTGGTGACACCTGCAGCTAACTCATGTCTGACCTGCCAGCACGGGGCAGGCGCCATACGAGAGGTGACCAGCAGTAATTGAAAATACAAGCACCATGGACCGGAGCAGAAGAGCTGCCTCAGCAGCAACCTGTGGCGCAACAGGTGGGACCGATGGCACCCAGAGCATGACAGGGGGGCCCAGGGGAACGCGAGGCAGCAGAGCCACAGCCCAGGCGGCACCAGTGCCGAGCAGCCGAGCCTGGCCGAAGCCGGCACGAGGAACCAAGATGCGTCCCGCACCACAGACTCCGTGCAACGCCGCAGTGAGGGGAAAAAGCAACTGAGCTCTTGACAGCAGCTTTAAAAATAGTCCTTTTCTCCAACATTGTGTATGCAAACACATCCTATTGCCCCGCTTCCATGATTCAGCAATTCAAGTCCTGGTAATAAAAAGCATGGTAATCCTCACATTTGTGCGGAAGAATGGCAAATTCATGCCTTTAATGACTTTTGAGAGCTGTGCTATTAAGAAAAGACATTTTCCCTTTCTCGCATTGAAGGAAAAATACAGTTATTTTAAAATGGCAAAAGAATCAGCTCATTAGTTAATAACAGTGACAAAACCCCTACACAGGAAAATGGAGTGGCTGCAGAGCGAAGCAAAAATTGAGCCGATGTACATAAAGAAGGAAAAATCCCACATTTGATAAATGCCTGGCCCTGAACCGTAAATTAGCTGGAAGAGAGGAAGGAAAGTGTCCGAACACACATGAGACCCTGCGGCAGTCCCTGCCATCACTGCTGCAGCCCAGCACAATCCCTGATGGAGCAAACCCAGCACCTTCACAGCCCACGGTCCCCTGGCACTGCTGGCACCAGCCAGTGCCCACTTGCTTGTGGAGTGGTCCCCCAGGTCTGGCACAGGGGGGGTCCACCTCATCATGGGGGGACCAAGGCTCAGGACCATGGGGGCACCTGAGCCTCACAGGGGAGATGCGGAGCATTGTGGTGGCTGGAGCATCACGGGGGGATGAAGGGCATCCAGGGGGACCTGGGACATCACAGGGGGGATGCAGGGCATAAGGGGGACTCGGGACATCACAGAGAGAACTGAGGCCAGGCTTAGAGCTGCAGCTGAGCCAGGACCCCTCTGGGCTGCAGGACTCCTCGCTGTGTCCAGCTGCTCTTTGTCTGCTCACTGCTGCCTGGGCTCTCGCGTTGTTGCCGCTGTCATTTCCCTCGCCCTCCGCTTACTTATGCGGAAAACGTGGTTTCCGCGTGAGCCGTCGCAGCACAAAGGAGCCGGTACAAAGATGCGTTTGCTGCACGTTACACCCAGAGAGGAAGAACCAAAATCCCCCAAAACACCAGCCCCAAAAAGGGATGGTGCAGGGTGCCTTCGGGAACACAGGCGAAGCACCACAAGGAGCATCCCTTCCCACGGCAGCTCATGGTGAAGCAAACCCCAGAAATCCTGCTGGCACGCACACAGACCATCTTCCTGGTCAGTACAAAATCGTTACTCTGCGCCAAACCCAGAGGGACTCCGTCCCACGGAGCATGTTTGACACCAGGGATGGAAAACGCTCATCCACAGAAGTGCTGAGGATGCAAACCCCACTCGTGGCACGTCCACACAAGATGCCATGGCACCGAGGACCACCGGCTGAGCACATCCAACCTGGTGAGCCCAGCCCAGCCACAGAAACACAATGCAACGTGGTTTGCTTTCAGCATTGTCAGGAAGAACGTCCCCATCACTCACTCTAGGGCAGCAATGCTTATCAACCCCCACCAACTGATTTGCAGGTGGCTCCAAACACACAAGCAAACAAAGCAGGGAGGGGAGGAGAGGAAAGCAGGTGGCATTTGCCTCCCAGCCTTGGCCTGCAATGCCCAGGACCAGACTTGGCTCCAGCACATCAGTACCTGTGGCTGCACTCTGTGGTGCTGTGTGCGACAGTGGTTGACGCCCCCTCCCCAACACACGTATCGCTAGCAGGAGATTCTCCGCACACAGCCACTTCGTTCACTTAGCAACAGAGGTGCTAATTAAGGACCTGCTCTCCACCTCCAGCTGGAGGAAGGTGCAGTGCAGCTGCCCACACTGGCAGTGGCCGAGCGTTCGGCTCAGAGCAGACCCTGCTACAAACTATGGGATCAGAAGGTAAGCATCCCAACTGTCATCCCTGCAAGATGCCCATCTCTGCTCCTCCATGGGGCACACCCTGCTCAGCCCCCATCATCAGGGTCCCCTCTTTTGCCATCCTCTCCCCATGTCTTTCTGGATGGGCACAGTTGGATGAGTCCCTCTCCCAGTGGCAAGGTTGGACACAAGACTCCTCCCGGCTCGGCCTCGCAGCCCCCAACGTACCGGAGCACCGCTGCTGGCCAACGTCCCCGGACTCATGCAGAACGACGCCCATGTTGGCACCACACAATCTGCCTCAGCCCCTCACTCCCCCCAGACATGTGCCGGTTGGTCTCAGCACCCGCTCCGGGGCAGCCGGCAGCAGCTCCCACCCCGCTAAATAATGCATCGGCCAGCCCTAATTAACGCAAGCAAAGGGTGATATACATTTCTGGGCTGCTTTCAGTTACATTTACTTAGACGCTGAGGGAAGAGCCGCCTCCAGCAAAAGGGTCAGATAAGCCAGAAATCAATACAAGTGATTGCCTCTGCATCCCGAGATCCCAGCACCCCTCCCCAGCTCCTGTGGACAGGACTGCCAGCAGGACCAGGGGCATCCCGTGGGTAGGGCTGGGGGCACCCCGTGGGCAGGGCTGGGGGCATCCCAGGTGCTGCCCTGCTCTCACCCAAGCTTAGGTGCCGCTGACTCAGTGCCCCGAGGGCTGGGAGCTGCCGGTGGCCTGGTTCCCACGGCGACAGCCATTTCCCACAGCCCCTGCCCTACATGCAACATTCCCCGCAGCCCCTATAAACACAAAGCCCCAAACCCCACAAAAAAAACAGCAAAATGCTGCTTTCACGAGGGTGACAACAAACTGGAAGGTTGCATGAAGGCACGGCAAAGCCAGAACCATCCCTCCCCCTGAGTGTGAGAGGAGAGGGGGACTCAGGAAGCAAAAGTAACTCCTTGTATTTTTTTTTCCATGGAAAGTTTTTCATCCAAGGTAAAATTTCCCCTAAAACCAAATCCTAATGCAGGGAAACGGAGTTTCTGCCGGTCTCACCGCAGGCAGCCAGTTCCTGTGCAAGGCACCCACGTGCCAGGCAAGCGAGAGGTCCAAGCATCCACCACCCCAGCTTGCAGTGAGCTGGGGCAGTGTCAGGAGTTTCTCCCCACCACCCCCCAGAAGCCGAGGGCAGCGTGACAGAACTGCCTGAAGAAGCTTTGCATGCCACAAGCGCCTCCGGTCACCGCTCTGGTTCGCAGAAGCACCCACTCTCAGCACTCGGGATATTTTCTATGAACAGGGGGAAGGAAGAAAGAGAAGAGGAAATCACCGTGTTACTGGTAAAAATAGCAGAACGCCCAGCAGGGAGGTGCAGAGGGTTTCGGTTCTGAGCATTTCGCAGAAAGGGGCCCCAATGGGCAAGCCGGTGGGTGCCCTGATGCTCTCTGACCACCCCACGCTGCCGTGCGCTGGGCTCACCACCCACTGCTGGTGGAGAGGACCTGCCCCGGTGCTGGCAACGCACACGGTGCCATTGCCTGTGCCCTCCGGCCGGGTGTGTGCGGGACGGCATGCCAGTGCCGTGCTGGTGCTGTGCCAGTGCCGTGCTGGTGCGACATGGGTGGGAGGGGGCCGGCGAGGCAGTGAGGCACGGGAGCTGCTCAACGCCTGCACCTTAGCTCTCCCACGCAAAGGCAGTTTGAGTGTGTTGCGCAGCAGGCTGCGACCACAGCCCGTGCCCAGCCGGAGATAAGATACCCGTCACCGGCGCTCACTACGCCGCCAGCCTGGATTCACACAGCTTGTGAGCACTGTGCTGGGTCCCTCTGCACTGAGTCTCCCCTCGCTGCTTCTTGCCGCCCTCAGGTAGCCCTTTCCTGGATCAACTCGAGCATCTCTTTCCAGATCCAGGATACACCTGAGCAATGAGGATGCCCAGGTTCACAGCCATCCCCGCTCCCGTGTCACAGCAAGTCCTGGCGAGCCCCCAGGAAGCCAAGGGACCAGCCAAAGACACACAGTAAAATCTGGAAACCCATGAGCCGTCCCCAAAAGCCCCGTGCTGCTATGTCTGCATGCTTCCAAGAAGACCGGCTGGGTTTTGCATGGATTTTTTTTAACGTGCAGTCTGTGTTGCGGTTAAATCAAATTTCTTCGTCATGGCCTTCAAGGGTTTAGTCTGTGCACGCCAAAATTAGTACAACCTGTCCTTAAATACCATAATAAAAAACATGTAGTAAGCGCTTTGCCTTTGTGTCAGCACTGGTTTCAAGGAGGATGAATCATGCTTCCTCCTTAGCGCCCCTTTCTAATATGATTTACTATAAATAATGCACAGAGAAAAGAATGAGGGAAGGTGACAAAGGGCAAGGCGCAGGGAGCCCAGCATAATCCCCAAACTCGGTGGCAAGAGGATAAAAGCACTTTCAGCAATTGTGATGGAGCTGCAAATGGCATGTGGGTTGTAACTGGTGCGGTACCTGTCGCATAAATGCAAATCTGAAACTAAATTAAACAACGGGCAATAGTAGCATACTTTTTATAGGTATATCTACTCATGTATTAACTGTACTGTGCCTTTAAAAAAGTCCCTAGGAATTACTGAAAAAGATCAACACAATGGAAAAAAGCAACAGAAAAAACTCATTTTTAGCCTTCTCGGGGTCCAAGCTTTGGGCACGGGGACACCCACCTTGGGCAGAGGGACACCCACGGTGCCAGGGGTCAGCTCTGCCAGCCAAGGGGCACGACGCTGGGAGCCGGGACGGCGTTTTGGGGGACAGAGAGCTATCCGCGGCCTTTCGGCAGGAAAACTGACTCTGACCTCGGGGCATGGCACGGTTATTTCACATGGAAATCAGAGCCCAGCTCTCCCATTGGCAGTGCCAGCAGGGACCACAGGCCCACTTCCCTGAGTACCCATCTCCCACTGGGTATTTGGGCTCTGTCCAACCTCACGAGTGATGGAAATGGGCTGGTGTTTGGGGTTGTGGCTTTTTTTTCAGTTTCTCTCTGTTTTTTCCGCTCGGTTGACACATGCCTTCTTTATAGGTCACCAAGGTGAAAACAGGCACCTTCCTCCCCGCCGCAAATTGTGTTTGCAGAAGGATGAGGTGAATTTTTTTTTTGGGGGGGGGGGGGGGTTGCAGAGGCCCCCTCCACAGCAGGCAAAGTGAGTACCACAGCATCACCCATGCTGCCACCCTCTGCTTGGTCCCGTGCTGGGATCCAGTGGCACTCCCCCCGGCACTCCACTGCTGCGCACGGAGCGACCAGCGCGCAGCAAGCCAGCCGCTCCGCTCCTCGCACAGCACTAAACAGAGCACGGGGTTATCAGCCCGGCTGATACACGCAGATAAACAGCCCATCTCCCGCGCTGACACCGGTAACAAAGCAGGGTGTTTAACGCCGATTTATGGCGGGCGGCTCGAGCGAGGCTCAATGCGCCTTACAGCACTCGTGCCTACGCGGAGAAGTATTTCCTCAATTGCGTATCACTGGCTTGTTTGCTAAACAACGTGCCAATAAAACAGCAACGAGGCAACGAAGGCCGATGGAAAACTAAACCAGCCCAGCGGGGCACGTATCCAACCATAATCTACTTAAAATCAGTTAAGAACACTACAGCGAAAATGATACGGGCGGCCCTGGCCCTCGGCCAGAGCGCAGAGCCTCACGCCTACAGCCCCAATTTTATGGTGATGCTCCCTTCTTCAGCTGCAAAACGACGGCACCGGAGGAGGGTCAGGGCAAAAGGAAGAATCTGCTTTTATTTGCGGAAGCACGTGGTCCAGCAGCGCTTAGTTCTCTGACAGAGGTACCTGCTGCTCCCCACATCAGCTGCGGAGGTTACCCCAAACACGACGAGCGCAAGCGGGTGTTCACAACCAATACCAAGCACCTCGGGCACACTTCAGCCTAGACAAAGGTTAACGTGAGATGATCCTGACCACCCTGCAGCAGGTCTCTGCAACCGGGCTCAGGCTGGAGAATAAGGGTAGATGTCACAGTTATATGGAAAGCTCATAAGCCCTTACTAAAAGGCATCTAAACGCAGGCAGACTCACCAGCCTTGTTTGCATTTACTCAGAAGGCTGCATAAATCTTTCTCCGCTGCTACTGTCTCACCGATCTCTTCTGCCCGGATGTCCCCATGTGCCACCCGCCGTGCTTCAGCTGCTCCCCATCCCACAGCTGCTTTGCAACCGCTGGGCTGTGCCAGGGCTGGGGAGCAAGCAGACCTCCAGGAAGCCCCACAAGACGCGGGAGGCGTGGAGGGAGATGCTGCCATTGCGGTGGCATTTCGCTGGCACCCGCGGGCACCAGGCGCCCATCACTCATTGGGATGAGGATGCCTGTGCAACCCAACAGCGCCAGCCCCTGATGGCGAAGGAGGGAGCGATACCTGGCAAGGGACTGAACCCACCATAACACACTGAGCTGCCTAACGCTAGGCCAGGGGGAAAAAAACCTTTGCAGGCCGAGTGACACAAGCCAGGACTGCAGGGCGAGGAGGAATGAATGGAACAGGCTAATTTACACAGGAAGTGAGCACTTACCAGACCCTTCATCCCAACACACAAAACCCTCTGCCATCTCTGGAAGCAATTACACCCAGTTAACATGATCTGCCTGCCACTAAAATTAACTGCAAACAGAAATATTTTTCACTTTTGCAACAGGAGATGCCATGGCCCCGTGTTTGGCTGCCGGGAAATATTTAGTAATTACTCATTTAAAGCCTCTCTTGAAGCTGTCAAGGAGGGCGGGGTGGGGGGAGTAAAAGAAAAATCTTGCTAATTGTGAGCAAAAAGGAAAATGCAGATCGTTTTACTCTACCCAAGGAAAACAGATTTACGCGCTGGAGTAACTAAAGATTCAACACTGCGTTGGAGCGGGGCAGGCTGCAGGGATGCTCCGTCACGAGCTTCCCAGACTGCTCTGCACCATTTCCACGCGCCACAGGGAAAAGGGAAAAAAAGAGTCGATAGCATCACCCCTGAAATGGCACCGGCTCCCCAAGGGCCCCTCCCCGCTGCCAATAAATACATCTTTAACCAGCATCACTCTACGAGTTATAACGAGAGCTGAAAAGTCTCCGCAGAGCTCACTGAGCTGTTGCAAGCGATGCCAAGCGCACATGCTTTGGGGAAAGCGTAGCCCCAGCGTCCTCGATCAGGGAGGTTCTGCTCAGCAAGATCCCAACCCTGCGCTGCAGAGCCCCCCGCCCTGGTCCCTGGCACGCGAGCATGGCTGGGGTGGGTGGCTGCAGCCTGGTCAGTGGGCACAGTGTTGCCACTGCCCTGGGGAAGCCCCTCTGCCAGCAGCGAGCCGCGCGGTGTCAGCAGTGCTGGGTGGCGCCTGCAGCCCCACCATCACTCCTGATGGCACAGAAGTTATTTCTGGGCAAGGGAAAAAAGAAATAAAATTTAAAATAAAATTTAAAAATGGCATCTTCTGATGGCAATCTCAGAGTTTTGCTTTAAAATGCATCACCCGCACAACTAAAACAATACCGAATAACGGACGGAAGAAGACGGAGGCCAAAGGGGGCTTTGCCCCTCCGCACCAGCAGCCGAGTATGGAAACGGTTAAGTCCTCCAGTGAATAAATCAAAAGTTCAAGGCTGCAGCGTAACCTGCTGTATTCCCCCTCTGCCCGTGACAAGAACCAGAGAGCCCCCGAAATCCCAAGCATCCTGCGCAGGGTCTCCGCTGGCGCTCACGGGTTACACGCTCGGGGTCAGCGCCGTGGACCTCAGCGGCAACATTCATTTCCTGAGCGGGGCACGTCCCC
>JAAGNO010022687.1:0-19970 GCA_033439905.1 Ceryle rudis | reverse complement strand
GCACTTGCAGCCCAAAAGGCCAATAGCATCTTGGGCTGCATCAAAAGAAGTGTGGCCAGCTGATCAAGAGAGGTGATTCTGCCACTCTGCTCTGGTGAGACCTCACCTGGAGTACAGTGTCCAGTTCTGGAGCCCTCAACACAGGACGGACATGGACCTGATGGAGAAGGTCTGGAGGAGGGCTATGAAAATGATCTTCTGATCATTCTGAGGATGGAGCACCTCTCCTACAAGGACAGGCTGAGGAAGTTGGGGTTGTTTAGCCTGGAGAAGAGAAGGGTCTGGGGAAGATCTTCCAGAAGCCTTCCAGTACCTGAAGGGGCCTACAAGAAAGCTGGAGAGGGACTGTTTACAAGGGCATGTAGTGATAGGACGAGGGGTAATGGTTTTAAACCAGAGAAGGGTAGATTTAGAGTGGACATTAGGAAGTTCATTACTATGAGGGTGGTGGAACACTGGAACAGGTTGCCCAGGTAGGTGGTGGAGGCCCCATCCCTGCAGACATTCATGGTCAGGATTGATGAGGCTCAGAGTAACCAGATCTAGTTGAGGATGTCTCTGCTTACTACAGGGGGGGTGGAGTAGATGACCTACAGAGCTCCCTTCAAACCCAAGGCATTCTATGATTCTATTCTATGAAAAACAAAACTAAAGGAAACAAGAAAAGAGTTGACTGGCTGTTGTCAGATTTGGCCAGGAAGAATTATCTGTTATAACTGAAGAAACAATTGGTTATTGGAATGGTAGAATAACATTAAAGTAGCAATAATGTGGGATCAGATGGCACACCGAAGGTTATTAGAATTAAAACACTGCTATACACACATTATTTCAACACAAAATCCCTACTGACAGCAGTGTATCGCAGCCTTCAGTGTGTTTCTCCTTTGGCAAAATACAAGGTATTTCCTACAGAAAGTTTCTATGGTTTTGGCTCAGCTGTACATGGGGGATATCACCTGGAGGTCCTTCAGGGGACACTAGAGAAGTGTTCCGTGTTCTTATACTGAGCAGATGGTGTGGTGTTCCTCCTTACGGGCTATATCCCCTGCTGCATCTTCCCAGCTTCTGGCTAAGATTCTGCACACATTGCAAAGAGCCGGTTACCTAAACTGTACTGTTAGTGACCTACATGGCCTTTCTTTCTCAAAACACCAGGAGAGATGTCCCACCATGACGTTCTGGATGCAGTTGCCAGTGGGATAAGTGTTATTCTGTGCGAGCACAGCAACACTGAGCGAGGCTTCTTGTCACAGCTGCGTGACATGCTAGTTATCCGCCTCCAGAACAAAATCAACATCATTGTGTCCGAGAAAGACAGAGACCCCCTCCAGGTGGCATAGGAGAAAAGATTAAAATAAGGAGTGAAGAATTCAGTAAGGAGTTTCATGGTATCTTGCATGGACCTATCCAAGTGCAGGCTTAAGGAAAGTGCTTGGATTTGGTTCAGTACGAAATGATTGTATTGTATGTTCCCTCAAAGCTTGGGATATATTTTGTCATCTGTCAGATAAATAAATGTTTGGTTTGGGCTACAGAAGGCTGATTTTCTCAATTACTGGGCTGCACTTGAATTCATTTTCTCTTACATTTGCTAACCATGGTACTCAAGGAGTGTTGTGTTGGGCAGGATATAAAAAACCTGACTTATCTCCAGTTCTAAGCTTACACAGCAGTTCTACTCCTCTGCAGTTATATCAAATCATGTCAGTACAAGTCACTGATATTTTAGCCAGTAAATCTCCTGATAATAGTTAATGAAAGGGTGTGGATCACCCCTCTGCATTAACAGTTCTATTAAGACACCACTCGTATGCAAATACAGAACACAGTTAGGTATTCAGTTGTACAATCTACCGTTAACGCAGCTTTAAGGCTTTTAATAGAGGGACTCAGAAGAAGCTTTCTAAGGTTAAAACTCAATTGCTTAACAAAACTAAATTAATTTCATGGGGCTTTGTTACTTTCTTTTATAAAGTTTCTGTAACTGTGGCTCTTAATTACGGGATTACTAAAACTGAACAAGTAGCATTTGCACCATTGATAATGCTTGGGGTCTATTTTTTAAATTTTGATATTTTTTTTTGGTTGTGAGTGGGTTTTGCTTTGTTTTTAAGAAAAAGTGTCCCTGTTGCATACCTTAACAGCTCTGGATTATGTGCACACCAGCAGAATATTTAAACAAATCGAAAATACTTCTGCTGCAAATTTTTAACAATCTTGGCACCATCCTTGTAAGCTTAAGTTAAATAAAACTGGCTCATCAAGCAGTGTCTTTACTGCATAATTGCATATATCTCGTACCACTTAAATGAAAGGGGAAAGAGATGACTCCAGTATTACCTGAAGCTACTGAGGCTATATAAAGGCCATCAATTCTTATCAATACCACAAAGACCTCTCAGTAAGTGGGAAGAAATTTCTTCTTTCCCAAGTAAAGGATTGTAGAAGTGATCCCTCCAAATCCACCAGTTCTGTACTGCTACAGAGACATTAAAATGCTACTTCCTTAGTACATCCACAGATCCAAAGACAGAAAATTGATGTATAGATGGGGTAATTGTCCAGAAACAGCATGAAATCAGGATAAATTACTTTTAACACAAAACCCACGGGAATTAAATCACAGTAGTTTTCTTTAGCTTGCATGGTTGTATCACAGAATCAGCAGGAGCCAAAAATTGATTCAAACTTAACCTTCTCTTAGCAGAGAAGTATCTCCTGCAGCCCTCCTCTTAGCTTGTATGGGCATCTGGTAGTCTACTAAAACTGTTAGCAGAGAACTCTGAGCTCAGGATGATTATAGCACCTCCTTAAAGTAAATTTCCCATCTAGAAAAACAGATATAATGGCACTGAAGATGCACCATGGTATCATCATCTGTAAACACTTGGGGTGGGATGTTCCATATGTACTCCATATAAATGAACTCTTGAATTTCATAGGAACTGTGGAGGGAGTCAAAGGACTGCAAAATAGGATGTGGCTGTTGCTTATCTACAATACTTCTGAAGTTTTTCCAAGAACACATCTCTTCAAGTGGCAGAGTCGTTGTTCTTGAACTCTATACCCACCTAACAGAAGCTGGGTAAAACACAGTGTCTTGATCCCAGTTTCAGAGATTCTGACACTAGCCTTAGTAGCGATAGGCAGGATCTAATGTGTTTTGGAAAGTTCTGGAAATGCAGCCTGTAAAACGCAGACGCAAGTACCACCCAAAGAGAATGTTCTGGGGGGGAAGCTGGAGAGTACCACTGGCATGTAACAGTTTTCCCCATCAGACTCTCCAGCAAAGCTAATTAGGTTCTGTATTTGAAGAATCAAACTGTCAGTGGGATAAGCAGGAATCCCATCTTGCCAATACAAGCAAAAGTCAGGCTGTAAAACCTCTGTCTGTTGCTTCTGTCAGTGACAGGTGGACCAGGTAACAACATTCCACATGATGTTTTGATTCTCTTCAGAAGCTATACACTGGTATTAAAAGGCATGCAAACTATTTTTAATTGTGATAATTTGTAAGAAACAATATAAAATATTTTCATTAATTAGTTTGAAATTTTCTGCGTATTGCATGAGGATTTGCATGAGAATGATGCTTTCACACAACTGCCAGAGGGATCTCTATCTTCCTATAGTATAAAAAATTGTGGAAGACAAGGCAAGCTAATGAAAATTAATAAAGTACTTTATTTGATTGATTTGAACTATAACAACATTGAGCTGTAACCCAGCTACCAAATATTAGACATACAGAGTCTCAGAAGTCTGACTAGCAGACTACCTGATGGAACTATAGGGTTTACTCCCATATACCTGAGAAAAAAAAGTGAAGAAAAGCTTTCAAACTTCAGCAGTCTCCCAACCTCTAAGGGCTTAAAAAAGAGGAGAGCTTGTGAGTGACATTTAAGGCCTCCACCAGGATGAGCAGACATTCCTGATGTAAACAATACATATAAACAAACTTTTAAACAAGAAACACAAAATAAACTTCACTGCTTCTTCATATTCCTGGATTGCAACTTAGAAAGTAGATGAAAGAAGCTGGATCCTCTCACCAACGGGCAATAACTTCGAGTCCATCACAATTTTGATTATCTAAATCTTCTTATAAATGGATTTGAGTTTCGGGCAAGTCCTTCAGTTCTATTGCCATAAGCTACCCACAGCATCCCGAACCCAGTAGTATTCCCTTTCCTCATGCAGCCAAGGCATGTTTCTTACCATTATAAATCTTGGCTTCTTCATACACTGGAAGCTAGTCTTGTCTAGCTGGTAAAGGAGGAAAGTACTCAGTTGAGAAAAGTTGCACCACTAGGACATACTAAAGCTCTGACCATCTAGTGATTTGCACTTCCCAAGTAAACTGCTCCAATCAAACCCTCATGGCTAGTGAGGTAGAGAGCAGAAGGCACAGTCTTACCGAGTTTTCTTTCTGTCTCTAAAGTTGGCTGCATAGATATGAAGAAGGCATCATCTGAGCTAAATGACAACACAGACAAATCTAACAACAGAGCGAGAGATGCCTTGCTTAGAGAAGTCATCATTCCAAACTACCTGAAGTAGTTGAACTCAAGTATTGTTCATTACAATTACTACATTTCAGTAAGTAGTCCAGCAGCCTTGGGGTTGGAGGGAAAGACATCTCTCTCTATAGGCCCCTCTCCAGCAGCCTTTGAGAGCATTTACCGTAGACACTTTGAGAACACAGACATTACACATCTTCATCCTCTTTCTCTAAGAAGTCGGTCAAGGTACTGTCATCTACAGGAATTAATAAGTATTCCACACCATCAGCTCCCTGAGAACAGACATGCATACACATCCTGTTAACACCAGTGCACTTAGCAATGCAGGCCACTGGATAGCACTGACAGGCTAACATCCACAGTCTGGCTGAGAGCTGGCCAGCATTCACAAAGGACTACATTGCTAAAAACCAGGAATATTTCATGAGAGCAACACTGAAAACGCACAAACACCGAGAAAAGTCAGTATATGACAAAGCTTCTGGGGGGCTGTGCTAGTCTGACACTACACAGCTCCTCAACACCATGTTCTCCTATCTGAGCTGCCTCATGTTTAGGACCAGCCCATATTCCTCCCTCATGCAAATACAAGTAACTAATGGAAGCAGAGTGGCAGGCTCCAGAGTTCCTTACTTCTCAAGGTCTTCAGGAAGAAGAGACCTGTAGGTTGCTGAGTAACAAAAGCACACTGCATTTTTACAGCCCTCTACCTATGTAAAGGGTGTTGACAGATTGAAGGCATAAAGAGAGCCGCAATTACAGAATTTTGCTCATTCCTAGGTGCTTCAAATAATACAGCCTCATTGTGTCCTGCAGAGTAGTGTCTTAAGGATACTTAGTAGCAAGCAAGCATCTTTGTTTAAGGTGGCTGAATACCCAGAATTATCTTCTTCCCCTAACTCACCCGCTTGGTCCGGATGAGCTTGTGGTCCCTAAATTCCGTCAGCTGTGCCCTGAGTGTCAGGTCACTGTTCACAAGGAAAGCCTCCCGACATTGCTGGTAGAAGTCTTGGAAAGACAGCCCTGGAGACAGAAAAAGGTGAGGACAAGAAAGTGAAGTGGTAAGATTGTCAGAACATGTTGTACATATTCCCTGCAGCACCAATTACAGAGAATGACAGAGTATTCCACATGTATCATAGAAATCAGGGAGGCATCAGAAGTCACCTAGGAGCAGCATGGGAACATATTCTCCTGTCTTTTCCTGGTCCTTTAAGTGCTAGCTATGCAAATTCATGTTGTTCCTTTATTTTAAATTTTCAGCTCCACCATCCCCCATGAATGGTTTCAGTAGTGTCTAAACATCACAGCAGACAACAGTAAGAGGAGAGCCTTCAGAACCAGCCAGTCTATTCATTTCCTTTCAGAGGCAGGCACAGTACCACTAGAAAGACAGCCTCACGCCACTGTGGCTCACTGAGACAACTGTTACAGCACTTCTGTTGCTGGTAATGCAAGTGTGTAATGTTGCTGGTAATGCCATTGTGACTGAGCTGGCAATGGCAATACCCCAAACAGATGAGAAAAGATGGGTACATACCTGGATAAGATGGGTTGTCCTTGTTCTCCAGCTGGTACTGCGCAAGCAGCCTGAATATACCCCTAAGGGGGGGGAAAAAGCAGAGGGGGGAAAATCAAGAGGAAAACAAACCAACCAACCAAACCCCCAACACCCCACCAATAGAAAATATTAACTGATTTTTCCCTCGTGACCAAGACTTTGTGCGTGAATCTCAACACTGGACACGGCTTGATGTGCAAATGCTGTTCATTTGAAGTAACCAATCAGCTGGAACCCAGGTCCTACCATCTTCATCTTGAACACTGTTGTCAGAAAACAGGGATTGCTTCCTGCTACGTGTAGACCAGAGTAACCCAGTAAGGACTGGGTCCTCAGCAAGTGCTTCTGCAAAGTATAACAGTGTCTTACCTGGCATTGAGAGTGAGACTGCGCAGGACATGTGTTAGGGAGCTCAAAGCCAAAGATCCAGACTGTTGTACTAGGAGTGAGTTCTCGTAAGATGTTTCTTCCACATAAGGACTAAATGTGGTGGTTTCATACCAAAGCCAGTTGTAGAGCCTTAGCTTTGCATGATCCCACACTAGACAGAAAAGAAAGAGCAGGCTGAATTGGGAGATTCAGCTTTTTTAAGGTGTTAAAGTAAGCGTACTTATTTCTACTGTAGGATCTGAGGAAACAATGTGTGCCTGTGAACTTCACAGTACATACAGCCAGATGCAGTTCAAGCAAGACATAATCTCTTCAACAAAACATATGCACACATCCTTTTTCATACCAGCTTCACAGATACACTGTACATTCTTCTAGAGCCAGCAATGTGCAAAGAATTTCTGTCTGACTAACAAAATTGTTTCGATGCAATGACATAGCATCCAATCTCCATTTCAGTAAGTCCTTTAATCAAAGGGTGCCAGAAGCTTGGAGTCTAATTGTATATTACAATCAGTGACTAGTAGCTCTCAGTATATTTATATAGTTTTGGTTCAACACAGCCACAGTCCCAGCTGGGGCTTCTAGATGCTACCCCTACACACACATCGCCAGATCTACTTTGCACATCAACAGTAATACACAAGCTTATGAAACATGCTCGGCAGCCTCAAAATAGAATGCGCATTCTCCTCCCTTGTACATCAGGACCAAGGGGACTCACTGAGAGGGGCATTGATGTGATCAACAGAAGCAATGAGGTAAATGCTAGGCAGAGAGGATAACTGTGCAAGGATCTGCTGACTTCTTTCTCCTCTCAACATCTGGCTGTCCAGGTTATGAATGAGGACATAGAGCTCTAAAGATGAATCTGCAAGGTCAGAAAAAACAGCAAAGAAAAAACAGTCAAAGAAACTGTACACAAAGTGCTTTCCCATTCCCAGTGCAACCTAGGACAAGTCTATTCCATCAGACTCCATATTCATCACTCCAATATCAAATCACTTTCCTTGTACAGCTTACTTTGATCTCTAGCCCACACTTGATGTTTCTAAGCACCCAAAAGGCTTTTTCTCAATCCACTGTATCACAGTTCTCATCACAGCTACAGTTCTTTTTGCAGTTTAAGCTTTTATCTCATAATCTACTTTCCACTTGCTCATGGTTTTACCAGGAATCGCCCTTTTTGCTATGACTTTTGGTCCTGCAATTCAAGGTCATTCAAACGTATGTTTGGGATGGAAGTCTAAGCAGCATTTGTTCAGCTGCTTTTGAGTTACATGACTAGGATCCTTAAACTCCTCCTCACACAACAAAAATCCATTTTCTGTTCAGGGTTGGATCCAAAGCATACTAACTTAATTGGAAATCTTTCCCACCACATCCTCAAAGGAAGTTACAAAGACTCGGCTTGGATAATACAAATGGTAGATGTAAAAATTTCCAGCTAGCTTGTTGCTGCTGTGCTTATCCTTGGGAACAGCTATTTCCTGAGTCCAGAAACAATTCTGGAAGAGTAGCCAGTTTTTGTGCAAATGAATACATACTTGTCTGCCAGTGGAAACCAAAGGTTCCTCAGACTCCCAGTCAGATCAGTGATAGTGTACTACACAAGACTGATTTATGTAGATCGAGGTGGGTACCACTGTTAATCAGTCTTTTTCACTTAGTCCCACCAGAAACACTCATAAGGTAATGATGGAGAACAGAGTGTAAACACTTAAACATCAATGTTGTGCACAATTAAGATTCCATGGCAATTTGTGCACGTATACACAGGCAGCAAAATGGACATTCAGAAAGAATTCAGCAATCATTCCGTGTGACAATACATTTTTCTTTTGAACCCAATTCTAACCTGCTTGTCTAACACTGCTGCCCTTTATTTCATCTCAATGTCAGTAGTTGCATATATTAGATTTAAATGACCATTCCACTAAACCATGTAAACTTAAACCTTAATCCAGCCTATACTGAAATTTATGGAAAGACCCTCAGGCCTTTATTTTCCAGAGGACCTCAAAGGACTTGATCTCTGTCAGCAACTGTAATTTCAAATTGTTTGCGAGCTCTTCATTCTGTTGATTTCAGTGAGATTTCTATCAGGTCCTCACACAGCCACTAAGAACCATCTTCCCTCATGTAGATGGGAGCTTATCTATCCTGTCTTCCACCAGGAAACTCGTGGCTACAGAAACACTATTTAAATAAAACATGAAAGCACTGTGCCAAACGCAGGAGATAGGAGCATTTCAGTTTGCCAAAGGCTTGAGAAGTCTGTTTTGTTGGAACACTTGTGCCTGCCTCCTTGCCTCTCCAGAGAACTTAGTGGGTGAAGCACTGACTGAGGTAACGGCTTGAGATCATGTATACATATATTCCTGGTGCATATGTTTTCATATAGATGGCACAAATTACAAGTAAGAAAGTGTACTACCTACAGTAAACTATGAAACAGTAAGTGCACATATGAAAACTATGAGGAAAGAAAATGTGCAGGCTCTCCTAACAGTAAGTGGACTCTAATGTTTTTATGTATAAAGTTAGTCGTGTTACCTTCTTTAAAACTTCTCATGATGAATTCAAGCTGGTCAAGTGGGCTGCGAAAGGTCCCTGTATGGTCCAGTACGTCCTCTGTGATGGAGTTGAGAATCTGAAAAATAAAATAGCACTCCCTTCTGAAGGGCTCTGGCACTTGAAGGACCTAGTACAGAAAGTGTGAAACTGAGCCCTTGACTATCGTAAGGGAGGTAATCTGACTTTTACCATCAACCCCCTAAAAGAGTCAACATACACAAAAAATTTCTACCCCTTTTCAAAACAGCGACATAAAATAAGGCTTTAGACTGATGAGTATCTATTAATGATGGAAATTACTGCAATTCCTTGAAAAATGCATGGACTAATTTCTTTAAACCCTTAAAAGAGAGATAGGAACTGCTCTTCATTCAAGAGTCTGCTGATATAGGATGCTGAAGGTCTCCTTGACATTTTGAAGGACTTTAGAGGTACCTGTAACACAGGGCAATTAGACAAACCCGTAAGTTTTTCTGACACTTACAGATCTCACAGTGATGCTGGGGAAGTATCCATTAACCACAATGTGAACAGAATCCTGGAGCAGAGACTTGCGAAACTTCTCTAATAAGTCACGCTTTGAGCCAAGTCCATAAAGCACAATATTGAAACCCAGGCTGCAGAAAAGCGAGGAAATACACTGAATCAGAAAAGTACCAGTCCCTTTTTAGATTCATGCATTCATTAAGCAAAATGATCCACTGCAATCTTGCCTCTAAAGATTTCATGTTTCATCAACCCCGGGCTTTACTTTCAGCTCACAGCTGACAAGGTTAGCTGCAAGGAATCTGGAATGTGGCACATGCATCCTAGTAAAAGAAGTGTTTTAGCAGCCTGGAGGCAGGCAAATTTACCAAGACATCTATGGAAGAAAATGGTACTGTCCAAGAATATGAGATTATATCTCTAACTTCAGATAATGAAGCCTAACCAGCATTCACACCCTCACCAGTGATTACATTAAATGTTTAACATGGGTCACAGCAATTACAAGGAAAAAAGCAAGCATTCACAGTGGTTTTCTACTCTGATCCACAGGCATAGTTGCAAAGCAAAATTAAACTATTCTCATATTGCTTTCTTATCCTAATTATTCCACTGAGAATGAGGCAGGAAAGCATAAGGAGAACATGGTAGAGAATCACAAAGTTTTGTTCATTTTTGAGAAGCAGGAAAAGCATCATCATGGGCAGAAAGAAGAGTATCGGGTCACTCAAAAAGCATTGGGCAAAGGTAAGGTGTTGAACAACTGTCACTGACTTCAGTATCATCTATGGATTTGTTCCTTCTATGCTGCAAGTCCTCCTCTTGCAACTCTCCAACTTTAAAAGTTAGTGTCTTTTTCATATGCTCTGTCACTCCCCATGGACCACAGATTTCTTTATACTCCCTTGCAAAGATTCCAACGGGCTTTCTCCTGACCAACATCTGGTCCTGCCTCAGCACTTAACTTCAGAGCTGGTGCCCTGCCTTCTCTAAGGTACTTCAGAAGCTCACAGCTTTCTATCATTGCCCAGTTTGCTTTCCTGGATGCTTACTCTTTGCTCCTTCCCATGAAGACAGACACAAACCCAGGTAAAATTTATACTGCTAGTGTTTCCCACAGCATTAAGGTTTCTCTGTGTCTAGATCATTAGGTACCACAGGTATTCAAAGGTAACTGCTACACCACTGAGGATAGATAGCCGCATACTGGAGACATTGGCAGTGGGCTACTCACTACCAACTGTGCTGCTGATTGTTCACAAGGGACACTTTTCTCATCATGCACGTTCCCTGTTTTCTCATTATTCACGTTCCCTGTTTGTGAATGCCCTGTAGCTTGGTTTACAGAGGGATAGACAAACTAGACAGGCAGAATACAGCCTCATTTCACTTGATGCATTCAGTTAGTTCAAGGAGTTAATCAGATATGATTTGGTCCATAGGAAACATCGTACTAAATTCATGCCACCTAATTTTAATTTTAAGCAATCAATCAACCAAAGGAAAAAAAAAAAAAAAGTCATTCCTTAACTCCCCCACAGGGTGTTGTTGACATGAGGGTAAGTTTACTGGCAGTGCCTGTTTACTAGCCCTCTTCAGTGATTCTCATTGGATACTTACTGCAATTGCAGCATCCACTTGGGAAACAGGGTTTCGTGATGCTCTTTTAGCTCCTTGATTTCAGCAGCATAGGCAAGGGGTGTTTTTTTCAAAAGGTCATGCAGTGTTTGCTGTGTTGAGAAAGAGATAAGACAACAGCCATTCAAAGCTGAGAAAAGACAAGCCATATATCTGGAGTCCTTACAAATACGCTCTAGCAGGCTCTCTAACTAGGGAGTGGAATAGTTTTCACTGACAGTGCACTCAATTGTGTTTTCTTCCGTGAAGACCCCTCTAAGCACAGTTTTGCTACTGGAGAAACAAAGCAGAGATAAATAACCTTATGGGAATGTCAGCCAGACTAGGACTAGAACCAGTATTACACTGTGCCTTATCTCTTCCTGCAGAGCACGGGAAAACCTCTACTGACTTCACAGATGCACTCAGAGCCTACACAGAACCAAGCACTGTACCAGGAAGACACCAACACCACAACCCTGCTGACAGGAGCAAGGGCTCCAGTCAACATGCTTAGCAATGGTTCAGGTGTTTGTCACTACAAGACAATGCTCACAAACATCATCTAAAGAAGAAACAAACAAAAACAGCAGAAAGGAAGTAATTTGCATCTGTCTGCTAAACGTAGAAAAGGTATTATTTTTTCTTTTTTCTTTCCTATGAAAAAATAAAAATACCATCTTTTTTTTTTTCACTTTTCCAGAGGAAAGGATGAATGAAGGTGCTATTGCTGAAAAAATTAACTCTGAAGCATGTTCATTTAGAGAGTGACCTAAACAGCATACTAACATGACAAATAACATCAAATCTATGCTGGCCTCCCCTTCAATTTTAACAGCTTTGCTCTCCACTCCCTTGCAGCAGAAGAGAGTTTACTCTGGAAAGAACATAAAGACAGCTGCAATGTAGAAGACAAACACAAAGCATTGAAAGACAGAACTGCTAAGCCTTCAATTTCTTTGGAGCCAGCAGTAGATTTAATACTGAAAGCCTTGATTTCCTTCCAGAGCTGTTATGAAAGAACTCGTTAAAAATCCAGATGTCTCTCTGGTTAGCAATTCCAGACAACGGGCAACCTGCATTGATGCCATTTTTAAAACACAGATAGGTGCAGAAAACAGTCACAGACACAACAGCTCCAAGTATTTTACATGCTTCCCTGGCACCTGTCCTTTTGTACCTGTCTCTGTAGGGTGCAACTGCTTGCTTCAAACTGTGTTGCAGAAGTGGCATATGGAAGAAAAATACAGTACTTCAGTCACTACAATTAGACCATTCCTGTCTCTTAGGAACTGGAAGGGGATGAAGAGCGTTTTGCAAACTAGGTAACAACATTTAGACCTGTCCCAGTCTTGCATGTGGCGTAACCCAGTAATACTCAGATGAAAAGGGCTCCCTCCATTTCCTCACACATAAATAGTCAAGACAGCTTGTAATTCCCCATAGCATTTCATTGATAAAAATGCTTGTTTGGTAATAATTTTTAAGGCAGGTCTCCACAACTCTGCTCCTTCCTCTTCTCCTCCCCCAAAAGCAAACTGTAACTTGTCCTTGTAACTGCAGCTTTCAACTATCTGCTTACCTGACAGTGCCTTCCCCCTGCATTTTCCCCAGTGTCAGTGTCCCTGCTCGGAGCAGCAGCAGGAGACATAGTGCTTAAAATACTACCTAAATCAGCCATACCACTGTGAATGTAATCAGCAGCAACGAGCTGAAATTAGCAACAGCAGGAAAATTTGATGAGGGAAGTCTTCATCAAAGAAATCAAAAGCTCCAAGAGTTGTGTGATTCACTATGAAGTCTACCTGATTCAATCTTCTTTTCTGCAACTTCTGCAGCGTTCGGTCCGAAGTGAGCACTTTGGAACTACTGTGAGCTTCAAAGTATTCCTCCACCAGGTTGCTCTAAAAATCAGACAGCAAAATCAACCACATTCCTCCTGCTATCGTTAGCCCCCACTGTTTGCTCCCACAAACACATCTCAAGATGGTCAGTACGAGACATAGAGCAACAATGACTAGAAAGCCAGAAGATATTTACAAAAATGGCTTCTACAGTAGCATTCTGCTAAAGCTAACCTAATCAGATGGCTCTCTCCCAAAGACAGAGACAGAAAAGAGATTCTGACAGAGCAGAGCATAGCAATAATTCTAAGGGGGCATGGGGATCCCTGGTGCTGGAAGAAAATAGGTCAATGAAGCTGAAGGCCAAGCTAGGAAGTAATGTATGCTTATAGGAGCCAATTTCTTCATCCTTTCTCAGTACAAGGTCTCTTGCTTCATGGACATCTTAGAACTTCTCCTTCTGGAGCTGCTGAGGATACAGACTGGATTAGCCCACAGGCTCACATGATGCCTGTCCAATAGGAACTGCTCAGAAATACAGCAAAAACTAACCCTGCTGGTTTGATTTGAGATGAGTCTTAACAGTTCTTTCCTATAGTTAGGTGCAGTCACCAACAGCTTATCGTCCCTAAATATCCTTTCACATTTGCTAGCTCAGGGATGTATTTACTGCACACTCACCATCTTGTCCTCTTTATTTTTTTTTGCTAAGGTGTTTCTGGAAGGAGGTGCAGATGCAGCCTTAGTTTTTGCTGGGGTCTTTTGACCTGATAAAACAGTGCTGACTTCTTTTTGGAATTCCTCATCCTCCTCCTCTGAGCAGGAAGCAGAATATTCACTCTCACTTTCTAAATAGAAATCTGGAACTAGAGCAGAAATTGAAGGTTAAAAGCTAGTAATGACTTCTTATACAGAACACATTTTGCACCAACTTGCTCACTCACATACATTCTCTTGTTGTTTTCCAAACATATGATTCCTAAATATATTTCACAGAAAAGTGAAATCAATGCTTAAGAGAACTGCAAATGCACATAACCATTTCTTTCCCAGTTCTAGGCTCATAAATTATTTTTAGTAAAGCCTGCTCCTTGATACCAACTAAGAAACATAATCCTACCATAAAAAGTGACTAAAAATGGACAAAGGAATTCTCTCTCTTAGCATCTCTACCTCAGTTTTCCCAAGTGCCAGTCATGCAAGCTGAGTATCTTCTGGGTCACACTTTGCAAAAAAGGTTTTGTAAAAGAGCTCTGTTAGCAACGATTGATTGAAGAGCACAAATCGAATCTGTCTCAGTCCTTTTCTCTCGACACAAAAGAAGAAATAGAACATGAAATGCCATGCACTAAACTCTCCTCTGCATTCATTCTGAGCACATAGAACAAATCAGTTATTGGAAATACTTGACCACAAATGTCTTGTCCATGATCCAGAACCTTTACAATTTGATTCAAGCAATTGTGCCAGACTTGAGTGTCAACATAGGTTAGATTGCCAAGAATTTTGTCTCTTTTGATCATGGTTACTGAAGTTCAGCAATTTGGTGCTTCTAAGCCTTCCTCTCCTTACCTAAGTAGCATTCTGCCACAGGGAAAAGGTCTACAGACTTCCTTAAGGACATTTCTATACTCTGCAGGATCAACCAGATTGCTTCAGTCAGACTACTACACTACAGGCCGAAGCCCACCAGAAGAAACACACCCCTCTGAACACAGTGCCTCAAGGCCTGTGGGAGCTGACTGCAAAGGTTGATCTTTACCTGTTAGCCTCTTTCTGAGTCTGTAAGGTGTGGTAGACACAAATTCTTTCTTTTTACTCTGTAACAGCAAAGAAAAAAAATGCATTAGAATAAGAAGCATGTACCTCCTCAGAACAGCCCTCTGCCAAGCAAAGAGTAAAACAGGTTACATTTTCAAGCTATTCAGCCCACAAAAAACTGGGAAGGCAGAAGCAATAGTGTAGAGAGTTCTTGTTTTGCCATTCAGAGATAGAGGGAGGTGGGATCAAGTTTCAAAAGGGGCTTCGTTCTTTCAACTGATGTCCCAGGATGGAGGGTAGAAAACCGTGAAATCTTCAACCAAGTTGCCAATATTGGCCTCTCAGGAAGTGCTGAACCGAAGCGAAGACAAACTGGAAATGGCATTGGCTCCTCAGAGCAGTCATCTTCGACATCACACTGTCTACTCAGTCATTTAGAAGTCCACTGTGAAATATAGCCCCTATGAAAACAACTCCCAGAATGACAGAGAGGACCGCTCAGAATACTAAACCCAGAAGTACAGCAAAGGGAATCTAAGTCTCCTGGTCTCATCAAGTTGTGGCAGTACATCTTCCTTAGTACGTGTGAAGCACAGACCTGGCTTGGACACCAGATCTCATCTGCAATACTTGGGAAACACTTTTGTTAACCCTGTCAAAGCAGATGTGAAATCATCAAGGAGTGAATGTGGCATCCCTAAACAACATCTCTTAGAGGCATATCTCATCTTGGAACCTTCAATCAGAAAAGGTGTGCACACTTTTCTAGTACAATGTTATACCATTTTAGAAAGCCAACTGTTTCACAGCATTCTCTTTATAACCACCACAACTGGCAGTTCTGGACTGCATCTCTCTGTAGCATCAAAAAAGATGGTATCAACTTACATCCTCCCTATTATCACAATTTGTTTTTTATAAACCAATGCTAAAGTAAGAAACTGAACAGTACCACAGTTCTTGAATTCCTGTTCTTAACAACACTCCTTACAACTGAGGCTGTTTCTTCCTTTGATGAGAAACTGGAAAGTGATGAGTTCAACTGCATATTAAGGGATTGTCTAAAATCCTCATTTGTGTGATGCAAGGAAATAGTCTCCACCCGTGCTAATTAAGCTGTCAAAACACACTATTTGACCACGGACTTTAAATTCCATAGTCCTAACTAATGGTAGCTCTGGTTCCCACTTGAGTTTCTCCTGCCCAGTTGGATTAGGAGGCATTTGTACTGTGGATGAGGCTTTTCAAGGTCCTTCCTTTCCCGAACTGTAGTAATTAGCCAGCTCAAGTTTAAAAAACAAAAACAAAAAACCCAAGCAAGGTAGCACTCACCCTCTGCTGCACTTTGTTTGAACTTAAACGTTCTGTAAAGCAAGAAACAGTATTGTTCAGAGTACTGCATATTTTCAACAGTGACATAAGATGGTCCATTAGAAAAACAGTCATTCACTAGTCAAAGGTACACCGCACCAGAATACCAGCTCCCTGGGTGGTTAATCCTGAGAGAAGCCTCTAGTTCCTCACAGGTAGGCAAGGAGAGAACAAAGACAGTCAATGTTATTATCACAGAAGGAAGCTTTTAATTCTGGTCACGGCTTTGCAAGGCTATCAGCAGGAGGGAAGAGGATGAAAAATGAGATAATGTCCTATCCCTGAGCACATACAGCTCCATTTCTGAGCACAAAGTAACATGTTCTTGCCATTGTTGACTTACACTGACTTCTCCCACTTCTCTCTAAAGCATGTACTTGAATATTATATAGTAAACTGTAAATTTACACGTGAACAGCCACACCATCCTACCCATTTGGTGCTCAACACATCATCCCAGCCCATAACTCTCTGAAGTGCAAGCATTTCTGTTGAACATAGAGGGAACCATTAAGTCTTACAGCAACAGATGAGAGAGCAGTTCCTGTTTTCTCTACACCACCAAGACAGAACAAAAGATCTGACACCCAGGTGAATCAGAGGCCATGCACACCAAGCAGTTCAATCTACAGTGTTATGCCAATTAGAATACTCAAGCATGACAGAAGCTGGCACTCGAGACAAACAGAAACATAACCACCATCAACTTAGCTTCCATTGCCCAAAGCATCATCACAGGACTTACTGCTGCTCTGAGGTGTTTTGGCTGTCTTCTCAGGGCACTCCGAGTGATCAGGTGCAACACTTGGCCCAACTGGTGTCTGGGCTAATTCAGAAGCTACAGGAAATAGGGGGAAGGGAAGAAGTTTCACATGTCAGGTACAAAGCTCCCAGCTCTGGCTAGTCAGCCATAGGGCCATACACCTGAAACACTATTAATTTCCTAGCTATTTCAGGAAGTGCACAGATACTTCTGTTTGTTAGGTTTTTTCCTAAGCCTAATGGTGAATGTAATCCTTAACAAAGATTTTCAAAGACTGAACTCCCAGTTAATTCATTTCACAAGTATAGCTGAGGCACTGACTTTACTGCCTGGGAGACAGCACATCTTCGAATCAGAGCAATGTTTGGTCATGCTCACTTAGTCCTTTAAAACTGCTCAGTGGGACACAGGAGAGCATCATCACAGCAAACATATCAGTTCCTTGCGAAGTGGGTTCTTGTATTTTATTTATCTTTCTATTACTTAGCAGCACAAACTGCAGTTGAATCACTGATCTGAATACGGAAGGCCCCCACAGACTACTAACAGTCCAAGAAAACTGGCCATCCATTGTATGACTCCCCTCAATTTTCAAACTGAGTCATGGCTCCAAGGCGAGCACCAGTGAAGTTTCCCCTGCTGCAGAAGGTGTAAGAAACACACAGCTTCCCAGGACACAGCAGAAACGCAGAGGAGAGGTACTGAAGCCAGTTTCAGTACAGTGATAGAGAAGGATGACCCCCCTCCCTTATATCACTCTTTGTAAGATATATCAGTAGCTGTGACAGCAAACAGTAAGGAAGTTCAGATGGTGCTGTGCATGCAAAGACTCTTCACGAGAAGAAACACAGTGGCTGCAGGGCTCAAGCATCTTATTTGGACTAGAAGCTTCTCCAGGGCTGTCACTTTCTGCTTGCTTCTCCTAAGTCCACAGTCAGCCTAGCAAGCACACTCAGCTGCTTTAAGTAAGAGACATCCCCTGACACACAAAGCTAATATTGCCTTTTTTTGACTCTTTGCTACATAAGCTATTCTGATATTTTTCCAAGTTACACAAATAAAACCCCTGCCATCCTTTGGCACTTACACGCAGACTTTCTCCCAGCATTAAGAAACTTCTATTTTTCCTTATGTGTTTATTATCTGTATTTCTTATTCCCACCATGCCTTTGCTTGGTTCAAGCCCCATGTTTTTGTTTCTGAGGAAGACTGATTCAAAGCCAGATAAAAGCTCTTAAAATACTGCAAGCATACCTATCTTTTGAATAAACAGCAGTGACAAATCATGTTAACAGAGTACTGAAAAAATGACCATAGTCAGAGAAAGAACGAAAGAAGAGCAAAACATACCCAACTCTGACATTTTGCTGGAGCGTTTGGGAGTTTGGAATGAGTAAACTTCACCACCACTTACGCTTGAGCTGTTTCCCATTGGATCTGTGAAAATAAATGTTACTTGTAGCTATTTAAAAAGCACTGGTATATTCCCAACCCAATGAAGACAGAAAGCAACATTTTACTATCTGGCTCAAAGGGATCTTTATCTTGTAGGTGTTACAAAAGAAATATAATAATGAAATCCTAGAATCATTATCCTCTTCTCTACCTGTTACCACAAGCACAGCCAGAGCTGGTGAGCCTTCAAAAGCAATTTCATCAACATTGTACAAGCTTGACACTGCAAGAATCTCTTGAAGTCAGTTATGTTAGGGCTTCCCCAATAATACCTTGGGCACATATTCCAAGAGCAGCAACATAGCTCTTCTCTTCCAGGATGTCCTGAGCTTCATCATCTGAAATATTCTCAATCCTCTTCACACATTTCTTCAGGGTGACTGCCAGCTGAGTCTTGTCCTTCCGTACTTTCATACCTAGGATTGCACTAAAAGCTTTAAGCTCCTGCTATCTCATTATTCCTGTTGCAGCAGTATGCAGCTACCCCATTTAGAGACCAAGTTCCTGTTGTACAAATCACTAAACAAATACAACACTGACAAGATACCCCCTTAAAAAAAGAGCTGGTCTATGCCCTGGTGGTCAGCTGACCCTACAGCCATTAGTCCCCGCTCTACCAGAAAAGCTAGCCCCTGCAGTCCATGAGGACAAGATCCCCATTTCAGCACGCACCAGTTTCCACAGGCGTGCAAAGGGATGGTGTCTGACATCCCCTAGCAAAGAGGAGCAAGTGGAAGAGAACTGGCCTCGAGGCTGTCATTGCACTCACGGGAGAATTTAGGCCGAGGCATCTCTGGGGACCATCCGTCAGACCTGCTGCTCTAAGCAGGACGAACAGCAAACAGATCAGGGTGCTCTGGGCCTTGTCCAGGCACATTTTAAGCATCTCCACGGGGGTTCCAAACCTTAAAAATAGTCAGAACCGCAACAAAAGCAACCCCCTCGGGCCTCATTCGGATTTGATTCCCTCCGTGTTTAAGCACGGCGGGCGCTGGGAACTTGGCCGGACTGTTCGTGCCCCTCCCCGCCCGTTACACGCGCGTGGGTGCTCAGGAAGCTCGTGTCGAGAGCTCGTGTCCACACCACCTCTAGCTGAGGGCACTTTGCCCCGCTGCCGCAGCTGCCCCCTTCCCTGTGCCGGGGCGGGGCCAGAAATAGAAGCCACGGACGAGGCGGTGGGAGGAGGATGACGCTAAAGACTCGTCCCGCCCGCAGTCCGGCCCAGGCGCCGGGCCGCCCCGGCTGCCGGAGAAGGACTCCCCTCACGGGGGCCACCGCAGCTCCTGGCGCCCAGCACCCCGAGAGCAGTGGGCGGCGCTGGGCGGGTCGCTGCCGCGGGCCGGCCGTACCTGCATCGTCAGCGATGTGCTTCAGGACCTCCTCGTCGGGCACGAACTTCACCTGCAGGGCACCGCTGCCCTTCCCCTCCGGCCGGCTCATGGCGGGCACCATGCAGCACTGCCGGGGCAGGCACGTGGGCCCCGCCGCAACGCCCGCGCGGCTGCACGCGACCGGAAGCGCCGGCAGCGTCCCGCGCCGCGCCGACCCCGAGCCTCGGGCTTCTGCCCGCTCCGCCGCCGCCGGGTTGCCGCGGGCTCCCGGACGCCCCCCTGCAGCGG
>JAAGNO010022686.1:98539-116653 GCA_033439905.1 Ceryle rudis | reverse complement strand
GGCCCGGGGGGGGGGGGGTGCTCCGTCCCTGGCCCGATGGGAGGGGGGGGTGGCGGGGGCGCTGGGCTCCCTGCTCTGCCAGCCCTGGGGGCACATTCGGGGGGGTCTGTACGTGTATGTATGTACGCACGCATATATCTACACTTACACGTTGTCGTTATCGCTGCCGGTACTGTTGCCTGAGTGCGTTGTTCGCTGCTTGGCCATTCGGTGTCCCGGAGCCCGTGCTGGCCATCCCCTCCGCTCGGTACCGGCGCGGCGAGCCTGTTCGGCCTTTACAGTTAGAGCCACCAGCCCGGCAGAGTTTTCTAGGGGGAACCAAGTCCGTAGTCGGCTGCTGGAAGCGTTCCCCTGCACGACGGGGCAGCAGTTGAGGGGATGCTAATTACCGGCTAATTACCGCACGCACTGTTCCGGCTCTCGGCAGCACTGGGAAGCGCTTCTCTGGCAATACCGTGCCGCTTCTCCCGGGGCACGGGGGCTGCCGGCTGCGCGGGAAACACGGCGCACCCTCCCGATGATGGCTCTCGGGGATCCAACATGCTACTTGTACTCAGGCTCCAGCCTGGCTCCTACCGAAGTTCGTAGCAGAATCCCGGTGCGGTGGTGCAGGGTGCGATCCCACCCTGAAATGTCCCCAGATGCTGGTCCCCGCCACAGCAAGCCTTGGACGTGTTTGCGCACATATTTCGCTCCTACGTCCCCTCTCTCCCGGTGCTCGCAGGGTGAGGTTTGCAGAAGTCGGGTTTAGCCTCGCCGCTCTGCCCTGGGCTGCCTGAGCCCGGGGGAGAGGTTTACCCCTGCCTGGCTCTTACCGAGCTGGATGCACGATTCTGTGGTCTGATTTTCTTGAGGTCATTTCCATGTCAACCTGCTCTCCGATTTATGATGCTAAAGGTCACACTCAAGCTCTTCCACTGACATGTTTTAGAGATTAGGAAATAATGTTGTGAGAGCAGGAGTAAATTTTAACCCTGGGTGATTTACGAGACATGTTTAGGAAACCTGCTAAATGCATAACATGGCATATAGATATGTATGGGAAGACAAACACACTCGAAGAAACACAGGATGTAAAGAGAGGTTAAGTAGACACGGACGTTATGGATTACAGTTCAAAAACATGCACAAAAACGTTAATTCACTAGAAGTGTGGAGAGTTGAAAAGGAGTCGCAATGTTGACACACTTATGAGAAATGACCGTATCTTTTTAACAGTAGTAAGCTGGGGGTTGTGCTTTTTTTTTTTGCCTGCCAGAAATGACAGCAAGATAGACCACATCTTTTTCCAGCCCAGATTTTAATCCGAGCTGGCATAGGCTTGTCACCATCAAGAGAAGCAGACACAGTAGAGCAGCACTAGCACTTTCCACGGGGCAGTCTGTCTTTATCACCGCATGCTGCAGGGAAGCTGAAAACCCTGGGCAAGGTCTGCAGCAGTGAAGGCACCTTATTTTGAATTGTGTCCCTCTCCCTGCAAACCTTCACCATCAGTAACCCACAGCAAATACAGTTAGTGCTTACATTTTCCAGTAATAATGAAACAAAGGTAATTTTAGCTATTTCCCTTGGGCAACTGGGAATATGAACCGTCACTATGCCACAAGCTTGTTCCCTGTGGGGCACAGTGTGAAGACTGATGGATTAGACCATCCAAGGACCTGCACTAGGAGTCTTTTATTAAGGCAACTTTGGTGCATCTGCTGGACTGACTCGTGAAGGGTTTCTTTGGGAAGGAGCACTGTGGCATTTGTTCTTACAAGGTAGTAGCATATCTTGCTGGTTAGTGCCAAGACCTCTTAGCAGTAGTGCAATAGTGCATCTTGTCTTGCCAGATGGAGAATTTATTGCTGGGGAAGAGACCAAGAACATCACCTGGGTTCAGGAGACAGATGTTACTAATTCATATAAGAGAAAAAAGAAAAAGAAAAAAAAAAAGCAAACGCATACTAAACTGAGGGTGAACCTGACTCATCTTGGCAGAGAGATGGGATCTGCAAAAGGAGGGAATTACTCAGCATCTTAGACATACTTTGTTTTTCACCAGCCAGAAAGAGTTTGTTCTCAGAGAAAACCCTGCCTCTGTCACAGGCAAACTTGGTCCTCATGCTGAATGGGCTCACCACTCTTGCAGAGCAGTGGAGTTGTTGATTGTTTATCATGGTTTACATCTTTGTGTCCTAAGGGATCTTTTAGCCATGCTGGGTCCATGACATTAAATGCCTTGTAGATCAGGACTCAGGCTTCAATTCATCTTGGCTTCCAAGCCAAAAGGTGGCCTAGGGAGCAGAGGGTAGATTTGATGCATTGGTGGTAGCCAGGGCTCCCACTGCATCATGCTCCTCTGTTTGACAAGTGGTGTGGGCTTCGTGCCCAGGTGCATCACATAGCTGTAGTCTAGCCAAGAGGTGACGAAGATATGACTAACTGAGCCTGGGTCACTCCTGCCAAAAAGGCATGACTTGCCTCGGCCAAGAAGAGACAATGGAAAACATTACATCAGGATGTTCATTGGGAGAGTTTCATGTCACTGGGAAGTGCAGGAGTGCTCCTGAGAAGTAGGTTAAGTAGAACAGCTGGCAGGGTATTTTAGCCTAAGGAGGTTGCTCTGCAGCTTCAGTACTGCACTTTGTACAGTCTCCTGAGAAGGGAAGGTCCTGGCCCAAGTACAGGTTGCACCAGATGTAGCACATCAGTTTTCCTTTGGAGAGCCTTCAGCTGGCCTTGGGTTAGCATCTACCTGAGCTTGCTCTGGAAAGGAGCGCATGCTTAGAACCACTGCATTCAGCATTCAGCAGTGGTTTTGTAATGCTCAACTCTGGGGGGAGTTACTGCAAATAGTTTCTAGCTGTGACAACTGCTCTTTCTGCCCTTTTTCTGGAGACTTTACTAAGTCTCTGAGAAATTAGAAAAGTCTCCTAGAGAAGCAGATGGAAGTTCAGCCTCACTCAGACTAAATTCTGTGTTGCATATGGGTCTGATATCTGAGCTCTACAGATGACTGTGGACTGTCAGGGGCTGAATGAGAGTAATGGACCATGCAAAGTTGTTCCTGTCCATCCGTGCAGATTGCAGAGGCAGAGGTGGTTGGCAACATGGATTCGTGAGTCTCATCAAAGGCTTATGGGGGGCAGCCTATTACACTAGCAGTCTGGACCCAAAGGAAGGCAGTTGGTATGTGCCATGGCAACACTGCTCTTTAAAAGGAGCTGGTTGCTCGGGTGTCTCAGGTGAAAGCAGGTGAGCTGACCAGGTAGCTGGGCAAGGCCTGAGGGGATGATTGCAATCAGTTTGCAGCCCCTTCATAAGCTCCTTGTGGGCTGAGGAGGAATACTGAAGACAAAAACTCTGCTGAAGAGCTGCGTCTTTGCAGTGAGGATAAATCTCAGCTTTCCTGACCAGACAGTGGGAACCTGAGGGATTTGCACAGACTATGCCTGTCTGATCTTTGGTTTTGTTGCACTACACTGTAAGAACTAGTGCGTTATCTTGGGGATAAAGGCACACACGGCTATGCACTGCTCTGGTGAAGTGCTGCTGCTGGATCAGGCAGTCCAGGCAACCCAGGTTTCCTCGCTGCTGCGGAGCTGGGGGCTTTGGTGCAGCACTGTCACATCAGCAGGATTTTTGGTGTGGCCAGGGTGGTGCTGGGCTGTCTGAGGGCTGACTAACGCAGTGCTGTAGTGTGCATGTGAGTAAACTCTCCTCCCCAGGCAGTGCAGGGCTATACTGTCCTTTTTTTTTTTTTTTTTTTCCTCTCTCCAGACAATGCAGTGCTGGATTGTAAGTAAAAATGCAAAGCACATTGCAATGTTTGCTCTTATTAATGCACTAAGATGCATTCGGGTGAAGCAGAAGGCTCCTGGCTGGCTTGGTTTCAAGCTCCGTGACAGGCTTCCGTAAATAACACCTCAGCAGGGTCCGCTTCACCAGATCAGACTGGGTAAGAGCCTGAGCTGCGCAGCTGGCACTGGAAGGGGCAAGAAGGCATGGAGAGGGCTTCAGCCCCTACCCTGGGAGAACAGGCAAGCTTGGCTGACCTGAACTGAGCTATGCTGTGTGCAACGGTGATGCCAGCACCCAAAACCCCCTTCCCTGAGCAGGGAGTGGATGGACAGAGTGGCTGTGAAAAACTCCTGTGAATTTCCAAATGTCTGGCAGATACCATAGAGGCTTTAGTGGCTGCTGGGGCAGGGTAGAAGGGAAGGAGAAAGCACTAGCAACTAATCAGTTTGTTCTGCAAACCTTCACTCAGAGCTAAGGTGGCTTTTGCAGTCTCTCTGTACTAGGTAAGTATTTGACCACCTGTTTTATAGATGAGATCAAACAAAACTACATATAGATATAGATGATCAAACAAAACTGCATGCACTAGGGCTGCAGCAGAGGCTGGGCTGATAGATGTTAGCTTCTGAGCCCGTGGTTAGGCTACTGGAATATGCCGACTCTTGTTCCTCTTTAGGGGAATAATTGTGGCTGCTTAATGCAATTACAATTTAAACTTCCATCTCCAAAGGGTTCCTACCTGTTATCAGGCAATGCCCAGATGCAGCAGGCCCCCCGCCCTCCAGCTGTGACAGCTGGGCAATAACAGTTTCAGTCTAAGAGACGTTGATTCTTGATCAGGCAATATTCAGGCAGTTATACATGGAAGGGTATGTTGACCACCATTTCCAGAGTGTCCCATCTCACAAGACACTCTCTGGACGTTTTGCCCTCAAGAGCGGGACATGATGATAGTTGGCCTCTTTTGGGGTAGCATTTGAGTCAGCCTCAGATTTGGGTTTAACTGGCCAGGGAAGAATCCTGTTGAATGTTCCCTTGGGCCTTTGCCTGAGAACTTCCCTCCTTCAGCTATGCTGCAGCAGATAAGTTGGGATCAGGACAGTGGTGAATGCTTCTTGACCCTTTCACCTTTCCTTCACTATTAGTTTGATTTGTGTTTTCCCTAAAGACAGAGTGTAAGATTTTGGGGTAGCTGCTGTTTTGACCGCTGAAACATCTGCCACAACAGATCCCCAGGCTGACCTGGCTGCGGAAGCTAGTGCTCCAAAACTGTGAGGACCTTCTGTCCTCTGCTGCAAGTTCAGTGGGCGGAGGCTTAAGCACACAGAGCAATCCCTACAAATTACTGTCATTAAAGTACACTGCATTTATGCTGAGGCATAGACATGGAAAGAGGCTGAGGTTGGATCAGCGCAAAGAATTCACTGTGGTAGTTGCTGTACGGTTGTAAAGCTGTGATTGCTCTCGTTGCAAAGAGTTGGCCAATAAACTAGCTTCAAAAAGCAGTTAAACTGAATTGTGGTCCCCCGGCTGCCAGGATAGCCAGGCCGTAAGAACTGAGGCTGTATAAGGCAGCTTGTAGCCCAGCTTGGGCAAAGCATCAGTTGTGTTTAGGTTTGAGGAGTTCCCAGGCAAGCAGACTGCTGAGGAAGGGCAGGCTGTGCGTGCCCCTCTGGGTGCTGTTGTGCGCGCTCTCCTAACAGCTGCCTGCTGTGTTTCGTCCATTTGCGTTTCCTTGCCTGCCCACTCGGGGCCTGGTCTGGGGAAGCTGTTCCAGTCACAGTGGCAGTAAAACGTGACCCAGGGAGGTGTCCAGAAGGAAACAAGCTGCTTGCTGAGCACCACCTCCTGACTGGCTCCAGAGAAGCTGGGCGAGGCTGCAGGAGCAAGTTAGTAAATACTTGCAAAGCATAGCGGAGACGCACTCCTGCAACCGCACTGCTGCAGCCGCACTGCTTCGCCCCTGCCGCGGCCGCTGCTCCACCTTGCCCCAGGAGGCGGCCGGTCCAAGCATCGCTTTGCAGGCCCCGCGTCCCTCGCAACGCTGGGTTTCTTCCTCGGGAAGACCCGGGGGCACCCGCCCGGCCCAGGTGTCCAGGCGGGCTGGCCGGGAGCCACGCCGGGCGGCCCGAGGCCACCGAGCCTACCCTGCCCGGAGGCGGCGGCCGGGCTCCCCTCACACCCCGGGGCGCGGCCCAACCCACAATGCTTTACAGGGCAGCCCTTCCTCCGGCTTCCGCTCAACCACCCTTGCTACGCCCGCTCAGGTGAGACCGCGCCCCGCGGCTGCAGGGCGCCTTCGCGATTGGCCAGCAGTATTGCTAGTTCTACCCTTTCTCCTCTCATTGGCTCTCTTGCGCTTGTCACTGGAGGGTCCGCCTCCTCCGGTTTCAGACCGCGCTCCCATTGGGCCCTTTAGGGAGCTGTCCGCCGCATCGTGCGCGGGTTGGCTTTCTGGGCTGTCCGTCGGCGTAGTAACCAAGCAGCGGCTTGCGGTGCGCCTGTTTCCACGTCAGTGCGAGGGGTGCGGAGCCGGTTTTGCTTGCCTGTGGCCGCGAGGAGCCTGCGCTCAGGGGCCTCGCCGGGACTGCCGCCGCCTCCCGCCGCCACCGGGAGGGAGGGAGGGTGGGGCGGACAGAGGGAGGGCCGAGCCCTCCCGCTCGCGGCGCCGCCCGCCTGACCGATATGTGAAGCGGCCGCCGTCGTGGGGAGCAGGCGCCGCCATTTTGGATGCGGGGGTCAGTGCCGGGCGGCGAGTACCTGTCGCGATACTGTCGTGACGCGGGGGCGGGCGGGAGGGAGGCCGCGGCGGGGGAGCCGTGCTGTGCCGGCGCGGAGCGTGGACGGAGCCCGAGGCAGCCCCAGGGGCGGGCAGGGGCCGGGGTCAGGCCGCGGCGGGGTGGGGGTTGTGCGGTGGCCCGCGGGAGGGGGGGTGTCCGCGGGGGGGGTTGGCGGCCACCCCCTCCGTCCTCGGCGGGCGGTGACGTGACACGCGTGACGTACTGCCCGGAGTGCCCCACGAGGTGGGAAGTGGCCGGGCCCGGGGCGCTGCCCGACTCTGGGCAAGGACCGGCCGCGGGCCGGAGGCGTAAGGGAGGAGCACGGTCAGGGCACGGAACGGGGCTGGCTGCCGCACCGCGGGGGGCGGTATGAGGTGTGCTCTGCACCCGCACGGGTACCCGCTTACCGTGCGCGGGGCTGGCGTGCCTCAAAATCGGTGGAAACCGAGGCTTTCCCCAGCATATAGCTATCTTCACGGCTTCTGAGGATGAAGGCTCAGAGCTAGCTTGGGGTGTATGAGTTCAGCTGGTACCGTGTCTCTTGGTTTCAACAGTTATGATTTGGAAGAAAGAAGATCCCCCTCTCAGTATTTACCTTAGCTTTTACTCTGCACTTTACTCAGTTAAATGTGAGTTGCCTTCCCTTCGTTATTCCCAGGCACTATCTCACTGTTGCAATTAAATGCAGAGACTTGCAGAGAAGCCTGTCCCACCTCTCTCTCTGATGTGCTGCCACTGTCATGTTACTGCTGCTTATCTTTTAAAGGGCGTTTTTAATTGCCCAGAATTTTGCCCTCACTAGACTGCACAGTTCCTTGCCATACTTACAAATCAATATTTTTTCTGTTATTTTTGTGCAGGCATTAGGAGCTAGCATTTGAAGAAACGTCTTGAGCTCTGAACTGTTACTGTCTGTGATGTCTATTGCAGAATAGTTATTACATGAAAAATCCTAGCAAGTTAAATTTCCTGATTGAAATTCGTGTACCTTCTGTATGTGGTTTCGAAGGAAGGAAGGGAAGAATGTCAGCTGGGGGGGCTTCTGGGTAAGGTAGCCAGCTCTGAGTTAGGCAGGAATTGTTTGTGATTCCTGGACTGAAGGGTATTGTTTGCTTTGTTTTGGTAGCAGTGGATTGTATCAGGACTCGAGTGGCCCAGTCTAGGTCAGAGACTATATAGTTTATTCATGCTTTATCATAAACAGTGCAAATCCAGGTCAGCAGAAGCTTACTTTGAAATGCTACCTTTCTTGCCTATGTGGTGATTGTGTTGGTTTTTATTATGACTTTTTACTGAATTAGTTTCACTGGGTCTGAGTTAGTTACCATAGCTGAAGGCTAAAGTTAGTGATAGGAAGAAATGACTTGATGGAAGTCTGCCAGACTCTGTCACTTCTGGTGCTAATTCTTGCTTGTTTCCAGAAGAGTTGCAGACATTTCCCTTCAGGGGAGGGAGTGTTTCCTAAAAGTGTACCTGAGACTTCTTGAGGTAATACCCAGGAAAGATACAGGTTCCTGTACACTGGGAAGTTTTGGGGCGCTGTGTTCGAAGGTTGGGCAGCAGAGTGTTCAGTGCACATGTGAGCTAACACAGTTATAAATCTTGGCAGTGTTCTTAGATGAAGTTTTCACATCCAATACTATTTCAGGAGCTTCAGAATAGCGATAATTACTGTCCACAGAACATTGCTGAAGGCTTTGAGAAGCATATGAACGTTAGATTTTGTTCTCTTATGACACGCTCAGTTATCTACCATTTTCCACTCATAGTGTTCCGAACGTTGTTAGCAGAGAGGCCGTGAATGCTAACAACTTCCCTGTTTCTCATGGTGGGCTGGGCAGCTGTCTTGGTTTGGAGATCTCATTTTCTCTGTGCTGCCTTTCGAAGTTCTGCACGGGAGCAAAATCTGAGGAGTGGTCTGTAGATTTAAGCAGATGTATGAACCTGTCGTGAAAGAGGAATTTATGTAGAAGTGAAGAGATAAGGAGCTAAAAAGCAATTGAAATTTAATATGTATTTAATATTTCTGAGTTTTTTGGTTTTTTTTGTTTTTTTTTTTTTTTTCCTGCATAACGCAAGACCAGAGAACTGAATCCATTTGTTTCTATACTAAGTCCACAATATTGTGTTTGAGTAAAGATTGCTCTTGAGAAAGGCATCTGGTCTTCATCTGAAGATATTATGAGGTGTCAGAACCATAGCTTTGCTACAGAGGTTATTTCAACTTTTTTGATGATCTTCAGCATTAATCTGTCCAACTGGCAGTGATACAATATCCCACTCTTCAGACCATGCCTTTGTAACATTAAACCCAAATTCACGTTAGCAACTTTTTTGTATGCTGAACAAACGTTTAGTGGTTTTGCTTGACTACCACCATAAGCTCATAAATCCAACTGATCATTTAGTGCTGGTCTGGTATATCTTGTGACTTTCTCTCTGCAGTTTCAGAGTATTAATTTCAATCTTGAAACTTCTTTCCATATAAGACATCTATACCGAGCTCTAAAGTGTGAGCAGTTGTTGTTTGTGGTGAAGATACAGTTGAAGGAATACATAACTGAAATTATCAGTTAGTTTAAAAGGGGTAGGGCTTTGGGAAGTGTGGAGTTTAGAGAAGTGATTCCCATTGCTTGAAATAAACTTAAACTTTTACAGGGATGGATGGTGCTTTTAGTGGGTTTAGCTTTGCATCTCTGAAAATAGTTGTCTGTCTTCCCATTTTTACCCAGTGTTTATGGTGAACCGGGCTGTATGTGTGATGTTCAGAGATCTGAGAGTGAATTCCTGTCTCCAGCATGACAGGTTATTCCAGTTGCATTGGACCAGTAAGGTTTTGGTATGCATAAAGTGAATTTTTGTACTTTTGAATAAAGTTGCATTGAACGGAATCTACAGTGAGGAAAGGAGTGCGTTCTCATCGAGTCTTCTCAAATAGTTAGCAATGAAAGGATACAATTGAAAAAAAAAAACAAAAAACAAAACAAAAAAAAAAACCAACTTAAGTTTTGCAGGAGTTTCAGTAAGTCGTGAGAGCCCTGCCAATCAACATGAATATTTTTTCCACCCTTGCTTGAAATGATCAACACGTCCAGTTTCCCAGCAGGATAAAATCAAAAGGTGTGTGTTGGAGGTTTGTGTCTGTCCTAGTCATATTTTGCTGCTTGGAGATTGCAGCAGGTTTGGGAACAGTCGAGTGTTGGAAGTCTCCTATATTCAGGAAGGACTGACTTTAGAAAACTTTTTGGTCTTGATTTTTTTAGGTTAAAGTAGAGGAGATGAAATAGGAGTCCTGCAAGCAGATAGTGTGCAGAGTAGCATTTAAGCTTTGGCATCACTAAATGACACTACAAAGTTTACATGCTCTATATAGTTTTGTAATAGTGAAGACAGGAAAAACCTAAGTTTTGACAAATTTGAATGTGTAAAGTGTTTCTGTGGGCCAGAGTTTTGATCCCTGTGATTTGCCATGTAGAAATATGGAAAATACTGGAATTACTGAAAGAAGAAATAAATAACTGAGGAATTTTACAGAGAAGAGAAAGTCTCCCATTAATGGCTTGTATTAAAGCAAAGACAATGCTCTGAAGTAGTAAAAAAATGTGATAAATGTAAAAATGTGTGGTTCTGTTGTATACAGCTGTGGAGGGAAGATATAAACCTTCATTCTTCAGGGCAACCTACTTGGCAGAACAGAATTATTTGATTATTTTTCTGAAACATCTAGTACTGAACGAGATAAACTATTGACTTGAGCTCACAGCAGTTCCTATATTATAAAATACTTCTGTCTTTGCCCCTAATTTATTGTTTAACACTTAGGAATACCATTACGCATAATTAATCTAATGAAGTAAGAAACAGTTTTGCCCTAAGATGATTCATCCTGTTGCAAACATATAAGAAACAGAAACAACAAATCTGATGCTCCACCTTGATAAGGTATCTTTTTATAGCATTTTGCTTTCTTTTAATTATTTACAGAGTGCTGAAGCAAATTACTCTCACTCAGAGGATATTTGTGTATTTGAAGTGTTGTGGATAATTCAAACATGTTAGTTAATATGAAGCTTGACAGATCCAGAATGTATGCTCTGAAATTTCTGTGGTGGTGTTTCTGAGGTCCAGAGTAGTGCACCAAAAATATTTCCTTCCATCTTTGCTTTTGCTACGTGGACAAAAATTCTTGTTGTATTCTCTGTGTTTTATTAACCCTCTTTCCCAATTGAGTCCTGTAAATGAGCCTGTATGATTTGAAGTGCTATGACCGATGTTTCATCTGTTTTCAGTCTTCTTCCCTATAGGTGCCCTGTTGTGATTTCAAGCTGGATTCCTCATTTTCCTTTCTGTCTTCTAAAAAAAAAAGTCTCATTGGCTACCATTTCACTAAATCCTTCTCGTATGCAGACGTGGTACCATCTGACTCTCTGGCTTCTTTTTAAGTCCTGTTTATTCTTTATAAAGAGTTGTTTCTATTCGTTCCCTTCCATTCCGGTTTCTTTATGCTTGAATGTCTGGGCTACAGCTCGTATGGAGAGAACAGTCCTATAGTAATCCACTCATCGTTTCTTTTTCTCGGACCATTTCAGACAAATATTTCTTGCTTGTAAATTTTTTATCTCCTCTTCTGCATCTCTTTCTGAATACATTGGTTTTATTTTTTCCCTGTAAGACCTCAGGCTACATGAAAGTAAATGTCTGCCTTTAGCTTTCTCACTTTTTCTCATCGTGTTCCATCCAGTTCTGTCTCTAGTTTTGCTCATTTCTTTGTGGGTTCTTACCCATGACTTTTTTACTTGCCCACTTTTAAGAAAGCTTTTTTTCATGAAGCAAGTGTGAAATCAACATCTGTTATAAATTACTTTATTTTGTCAAAGTTTAAAGTCTGAAAGAGTTTTGCTCTGGCCAGCTTATTCCAGCCACTGATGCTTATTTAACGGAGTACAAGATGGGCTTTGTGTTCTGGGTAGAGCTGTGGGACTTTGCCTAAGTGCTGGAGATACGTGTGTTATTGCATTGTCACGGATGTCTGTCCTGGTACCCTAACACTTTATTTTTCTGTGAACTTACATAGACTGGAAAAAACCGAGGAATGTGCCGTGGCAGAGTTGTCTCTTGCTTCCCAGATACCCTGTTAAAACTAACTGTGTGCTCTTATGGTCGTGAAAACGCTCTCTGTGGAAAAGCATCTTCCTTTTGACAAAGTAACTGCATTTCTCTGCGTGCATAAAACAAAGTTCTGAAAGAGGTTCTTGGGTCTTCGCAGGCTTCCTGCTTGACTAGGGCCAACTTGGTGTTTCATCTGAGGAAGAAACTGATTCTGAGGGGCTGGATGTTAATTGAATTACCTTTATTTTCAGGATCGTCAGGATGGTGGATAAGAACATATACATTGTACAAGGTGAAATCAACGCGGTGGTGGGAGCCATAAAGCGTAATGCCCGATGGAGCACTCACACACATCTGGTAAGTTACCTTGAATTGTTCCTACCTGTTCATGCTATGGCAGAAACCATGTGATTTTAGAAAAGTATCTCCATTTTTTTTAGCACTCGTTAGAGTATTTTTGTAAGTAAAGTTGAATAACTTTCTACATTGTTTCATGCTGAGCAGTTTTAGCTTCTTGTGTCTGTAAGTGGTACAAAGTTGGAAATCTACCTATATACCATGTAAAAAAACACACACCCCCCATTGTATTCCACATGGGAATCATCTTGTTTAGACTTATTGCATGGTATGTCAGGAATTTTGAATATATGGTGTTATTTTATTTAGCACAATATTTCTGTATATCTTTTACGCCCTCTTAGAGAAGACAGTCTTCATCGTGAAAGCCATGAAATAAAAATTGAGGCAGTCATATATAGGGTATTTTAAAGTTTTTCCTATGGCAAAGTATCTTTTTTTGTTAGCTTTATTTTGTGGCTGCTAACTATGTTCCTGACTGAAACTCGTTAATAGGTTAAACCTGTTTTGTTAAAAGCCATTAATAGAATATTTCCATGTCTAATGACACTTTGGTCAGTTCATGGCTCCCCCAGTGTAAATGTGTGCATGTGCTGTACCGTATCTGTGGTGCACTTCAGACTGTTGCATGAATAGCAGATGGCTGTCATCCAGCACAAGTGGTTTCAGTTTGTCAAAGGGCAGGGCCCTTTTTCTTTCTAACAGGCGTTTCTTCATTAGAGCTCCCTGCCACCCAGTAGGAGGTGTGGCTGCGGGTGTACCCAGCTTGGAGAAACTGCTGCTCCTCCTTATTTTAATATTGTAAGAATAGACTAAAGCTAAAGGATGCAGCTATCCTTATAAATTTTTGCACTGTGATTCTTCCTTCAAGTTATTTTAATGGCACCAAATGTCATTGTATTGCTGCTCCCATTACAATCTGCATAGATTAACATTATAGCAAATCCAGATGAGCCATTTCAATATGGTGTGAGGTAGATTTGCCCTGAAATTTATTGAACACTGGAAGGCTAATCAGAGATCCTTCTAAGGACAATAAAACCAAACCATAATGCTCAGTCTTGAACCTATGTTATGACGTTTGAGCTGTATGACACTGAGGAGCACTAGCAGGAAAATAAAAATGCTTCTCTTGATTTTGATGGAGTAAATGCACTGACAGTGATAAACTCAACCCACAGTACCTCTGTGAATATGACGGTGAAGTCTTTACAGGCCCATGATTAAAATTTGTCCTCAGGAATACGTTTACTTTATTAATAGACTTCCTTCCTATATATAACCTATAGGATGAAGAAAGGGATCCCCTGCTGCATAGCTTTAGCCTCTTAAAAGAAGTGCTGAATAACATAACAGGTAAGCTTATGCTGTAATTGGCAGGTATGTGTACCTGCTAGGGGATATATAAATAAACTTACAGCTGTACTTGTTTGTCTGTCTTGCTATCCAGAGGTCATATATTGAATGACAAAGGAAGAGCAAATATATATATACTTTTAGACAAATAATACCAACGTAAACTAGTACACAAATACCACTGCTGCCGCTATCTGGAGAAAGGTGGATATATATCTGTGTGTATACACACACACATATTATTATATATAAATATTCATGTTTCTTCAATATACTGAAATTTCTAGTAATAGATGAAATCTGCTGTATTATTATGCATAGTCTTTCTGTCCTTTGTTTATGCTTTCTGATCTGTGAATGATGGAAAAAATCTGCTTAGAAGGTAGCCTCCCAGTACCTGTTTTCACCTTACGTTCTTTGGTTTGTTGATTTTCATCATCTGTTATTGGTTATAAGTGAAGTACAGACTTCGGACTTCACTTTCCGTTTGGGTCTCTTCGATGTTGTAGTGAAAGGCTTACTTTGTGACCAGTCACACCAAAAGGAACTGGAAATCTTTATTGATTTTGGAAGTAGAACACAAAGCTGTGATGTGTATTCTGGCTGTTTGTGGGTTGTTTTTTGTTCATTTCTTTTGTCCCAACCACTCTTTCTCCCCCTTCACCCCACATTCTGTACTTTTGTAGTCTCAGGAGCGATGTTTTAAGCGTAACATGAGCATGTGTTGAGAATCTGGAAGTGAGGCGAATCCTGTGCTGCATGTAGCATTCTGCTGGGTCTTCCTAGGATTCGTCTTACTGATTGTAATATTTGAAAGTAAGCTTTATTTCTGGCCCCTTTTTTACAGTGAGTGTGCAGAATTGCACTCAACCTAAGTTTGAGATGGATTTTTTGCATTTCTAATTGCGAAAAGTGGCCATTCTTATGTCAGCACTGAGCCTGGAATCCATAAAATGTAGGTTCCCCAGAAGTACAGTAGTGCTGTTTCCAGGTGCTGAAGAAATGTGCCAGTTCTAAGCCCTTATTCCTTCCTCTTTTGTGTCTACCTGCAGGTGTAATTCTTTACTCTTCTTTGCCAGGTCAGCTTCCCTTGATTGTGAGCAGGACTCTTCTGCAAGGTCATGACATCTCAGGGAACTGCTGCTCACCTTGCATATCTGGATACTATCATTGTTCTGGATGTTACGCTTGTACCCACACTACATGACTCTCGATTTGTGTTGGTTGTGGTTGTTTTTTTGTAAGTTCACTAGTTCACTGATCTTCTGTAGGACATGCACATAGTCACCAAAAGTGTTTTGGGAGGAAATTTTCCTTCTCTCTCTTCTATGAGATAAAATTTTCTTTAGACTCCTGAAGTTCTTTGCCATTATTGCAAATGTATCTTGTCATCAACAAGAGCAGGGAATGTCAGGATGCTCAAATAAATGCAGTATGAGTAAATGTCAGGGATGGGTCATTTATCTGGAGTAGCTAGATACAGTGTGCTGTTAACTTGTTGGGGAAGAAATGCATGTCCACTATGTGCTTGTTTTAGGGAAAGCAGAGTTTAATGTACTGAGAGATTCGGAGACTCCTTGTGAGTAAGTAATGGGTGAGTAAGTGTTCATGCTCAGGTAGTAATTGCTTATATATGGTGCTGATAGTGTATTGGTTTGACTACACTAGGTTCTTTTAAACAGGTAATTTCAGCTTCAGTGACTGCTATTTACCAACCAGTGTCTTGAGATAGGACACCATTGCTGTGCTCCATTTGTTTCAGTTTCGGACATGGACTGGTTCCCAAACAATACTTTGAATGATACAGAGTTGCCTGCCTCCTCTTCCAGGCAATGACAAGTCCAAGCTTCAGTTTTTATTGTGGGTGTTGGTTGGCTTTGTGTGTTTGGGTTTTGTTTGTTTGTTTGGTTTTGGTTTTGAGTGCTTTTTTGTTTTTTGGGTTTTTTTTGTTGTTTGGCCTAGACCTTTCTTTCATGTCTCTTTCATTAGCTCACGGAAACACATTGCTTTTATATTTAAATTTATTCAAGCTGTAATCTTTGACATTTGAGTTAGCTTTTAGTACAATTTTGCATTTATAGTAATATATATTATGTATTTTCTCAATCCCCCAAGAACTCATTTTAATCTGTTCCGGATGCAAATTTCAGGCTGCCTTGTCCCATCTCCCCTCTTGCTCTCGCCCTCCCTTCCCCTCCCCCACGGAGCATGTTTGATCAGGTGTGGCAGGAATATCCACTGTCAAGCTGCGCCCTTTATATTAGTCAATATTATCCTTCCTTCCCTCCCACTCCCTTCATTCTCCTCTGGGCTTTACCAGTTGATTTATAATTTTGGAATTCTCATCGGAGTCTGTAATACAGTTTGTTCATTATTTAACCAAAACCTGTTTAATGAGCAAAGAGAGGCAATGTAAATGTTAGGCATGTTGCAGTGGAGTACCTTTTGTTCTCCTCTGAGCTAGTGGGTATTAACTCTGTCATGACTGTGATGCTGAAATACCCTGGTCAAGGGCATAAAGATGCACTGTATGCCTCCAACAGCTAAAGATTCCCATTTCAAAGTATTGCTCCTCAAGAGTGACTAAATTACATAATGTGTTTTATTTGATTATCAAAATAGTAAAAGCTTGCCTGCAACTAGACAGTGGTGTCCCATCCCACTGTAGCATCTAAATGGGCTCTTGAAGGAAGCATCTAGAGAAGATGTGTTGCTGGGCACAATCGATCCTGGGACTATGGTAAAAGTAACTTCACTTCTGCAGTTCAGCATACCTAGCTAAAGGCCTTAGACCTGAATTATGTGGAATGATGTCATCTTTAAAAATTCTGACACAGAAACTTGATTTTCATGGAAAATGTGTAAGTTACGCCAAGGTAAATGTAATAGCTGAATGCTTGTTGCGCTAAGATAAGCACCGTAAGCCCGAGTACGATGTGGTGTCTTGTGCTTCCAGTGCTTAGGAAAAAGCAAAAATTGGTGTCCTGTGTTACGACCATAAGGAAGCAGTGACTGTCAAGCTTTCTGCACGCTTGCAAAACTGAAACTGATGGAAGCCATAGTATTGATAGAAGATTGAATCTAGGGTCACTGTCACCACAGCTTGCATTTGACTGGTTTTTATATTAAGCTAAGTATCTAGAAAATGTGTTTGAATGTTGAAATATTTGTTCATCTCATCAGATTTGTTACGGATTTAGGTCAACAGAAAGGAGAGGTTTTATAACCACAAATGGATGGAAGTATGAATTAATTATAAGCCTGCTTTTCCATGGTCTGGTGAGGATTGAGTTTCCCTAAATCTTGCTGTGGCTGTTGAAGTCTTCAGACCATTCCAATATGATATAGAGAGGTAAGAGCAGGTACTTCTGTAGGTGGTGTCCTCATTGCAGGATTTGTGCTTTGCTCTGACTGGGGGATGAGCCAGTAACCAGCTTTTTGTGACTAAAGTGCAGCTTATTGGTGCGTAGGATGGCTTCAGGACAGAAAATGAGTGAATACAACTGCCTTGTACAAGTCAGCACTGCAGTGGGAGAAGCAGGTGTTTGTGGAAAGTGTGTGCATCGAGAGTCTATTTAAATAAGGTTTAAACTAGGTAAACACACCTGGAAAGAGGTGCTTGTGTATATTTTAGGTCCATGAGTGCCAGACTGGAAGGTTTGAGTCCTTTTATCCTCTGGGGGTTCAGAGTTAGTGCATTTAAACAGAAGCTGCAAAGTAAGCTGTTAGAAGCACTCTGATTTCATGCACATTCATGACATTTCAAATGAATGCTTGTACAGTGAGTTCAGAAGAATCTTGGTTTATTTCAGAGAGTAAGCTGCTGCAAATCTCCATCTTTAGAGGGTTGGCTGGGGCATTAAGAGCTGACTAAAGGTCAAATGACTGTAACTGTAAGAGAACCTTTGCCCAGTGTACTGACTTAATATACTTGTTACTATAGCCATTGGTTTTCTGCTGTGTAGATTTGACTGCACACTCACTTTCTCATGTCTAAGCTCTGGAAACTCAGTTTTTAGGAAAAATCTGACATCCGTATAAAACAATACAGGAGTTCTGTCAGGATTTGGGATTAACTTCTGAACTTTTTCTGAAAGTGGTAGTGAAACGGTAAATTGGCAGTAAGTATTAACGTGCGGCCTGTTCTCAGTGCTACTGCAGTGCTGCTGAAGAGAATCTGAGATCTCCATTGTGGTCTGGTCAAGTTAAGAATGAGTTGTTTTGTTGTTTGTTTGAGTTGTGGTGTGTTTGGTGTTTTGTTTTGTTTGGTTTGGTTTTTGTTTTTTTTTTTTTTTTTTTTTGTGGGATGTGTGGTATGTACAGTGCTGCAGTGCTTGTTATTTTGCAGGTGAGAGCAATGCCCTATTTTATTTATTATTTATATCTTGAGTTTCTGCAGGAAGTGCCTGGAATTATTAGCAGTAACAAATACTGGTGAACTCCAAGCTGTGATACTTCTGCCTTTGCTTGCATTGAAGGCTTGCGGTGTTATCTAGAGCAGACATGAAAAGAAAAAAAAAAAAAATTTCACCTTTTTTCTGTTGCATATCAGCTTTGTGTAAAAGATCTAGAAGACTCACTTGTCTCCTAGATTGTGTCTGTTCCTTTCCTTTTATTTTTTCCTTTGTTTTCCTTTCTCTCTCTCTCTTTTTGTTTTCCTTTCTCTCTCTCTCTTTTTGTTTTCCTTTCTCTCTCTCTCTTTTTGTTTTCCTTTCTCTCTCTCTCT
>JAAGNO010022686.1:55235-98439 GCA_033439905.1 Ceryle rudis | reverse complement strand
TTTTCCTTTCTCTCTCTCTCTTTTTGTTTTCCTTTCTCTCTCTCTCTTTTTGTTTTCCTTTCTCTCTCTCTCTTTTTAATTTTTAAATAACAGGTATCCATACATGTTAATTTGGTACTTTGGAAGACCAAGAAACTCAGGTTAGCATTTAGCTTTTGTTGCATTCTCTGTAAAATTGAAGAATGGAAATGGTGTAAGAAAGGTTAGAAAATTGATAAAATAAGGTTTCTTCCATAACTTTAACTCAGCCCTACTCTAATTAGTGGATGGCAATACATATTCAGTCCATAACTGATGACCTGACACAGTGCACAGAAGTGGTAATTAATTTCTCTTAATAATTTCTGTCACCTTCTTACTAGAAGAAATATGAAGATTCAGGTGGCGGCCTTAATTTGATGCTTTGCTTGCAGGCTGAATCCAGACCTGATTTTTGCGAATTGTGTTCAAAGGATGCCATGGAAGTTGTCATTTTAAAAGCATGTTCCTAGTCTTCATGAATGTAGGCATCCTGCCAAGTGCACAGAGAATGTAAACCAGTGCAGTATTTTTGCTTTGAAGCTGCAGGTAGTTCCAAACACTCTCTTTGAGAGAGATTAATCTTCTTTTTAATCTCATTGTGGTGTCAAATGAATCAGATGACTGTCTTACGGCTGATGTCTTTGAATTTCCCTCAGATAATAGGTTTCTATTGATATCTTCGGCATGGGTTTTCTTGGTGTCGCTGTAGAATTAATAAAAACAGAGTTTTCTCAGGTGGTGGCTAATTTTGTGCTTTACTTCCTAAGCGTTTTTCCTGGAATGACACTAATGTGCCCTGTAGTTGCACCGGGAGACCTGGAATGTGAACTTCTCAAGCCCAAAACTAACACCAAAATTGTCATAATTTCAGTTAAGATTTTGTTTATTTACTCTACAAAGGAATAAAAAGGAGGAATGTGCTTGATGAAGAAATGTGTTAATTTTTATGAAGCTTATAGATGTAGCAAGACAAGCACCACAACCTTTTCCAAGGCTTTTCTGTTGTGTGCGGGACATTTGTGCAGAGTGTGTGAAGAGTCCGCTGTGGATGGAGTTACTCTGAATAACTGATTCTGTTGGATTGTTCACTGAATCCTTTGACACGGGTTACTGAATGAAACTGGGGGGAAGCTTGTAACTCAGAGATTGTTTAACTAAGACTGAACAGGCAGAAAAGGCTAAATTGTGATTGTGTTCCAGCCTTAATTTGATAATTGATAACTTTTTAGCTCTTCAGTGTTCATCTTCTATTTTGTTTTTTATGAGCAGTGGGAAACTTCCTGAGTAAATTCAAAAGGAGTGAGTGTAGGAATAGCTAGAGCAAGAAAACCCAGACAACCCAGGAAGATGAACATCTGAACTGTCCCTTCTGCAGTCCAGCACCACCGTCCTTGTGATACCACCTAAGCGTTCTCTTAATACATTTCTTTGGGTGCAGTTTAAGACAAGAGCTTGGAGCTTGAGAGTCTTCCATCTCTGCATGCCTAATGACTGGCAGGTACAGACAGGAGGTGGTGGTATTGGAAGGAATTGTTTCCTGGCCCTTAATCCTTAAGGACCCAAGGATTTAGATGGACAAGCGCTCCTGGCTGTTGCTTGGCAGAGTTCCCACAGTGGGCTTGTTCTGTAACACCAGCCTTCTGTTACCACTGTGAAGAGCTGCCACATGTGCATGGTGTGCAACTGACTCTTGTTCCACGCTTGTTGAGCAATTACTTTCCCGCTTGTTGGTCACTCCATTATTTCCTTCAGTTACTGCTTCTGTGTGAAGTGGAGCCATAAAGGAAATGGCCTAATGTACATACATTAGAGGGCAATAAATTGCAGTTTGATTTGGTATAAAGGCAGTACCAGATGCTCTGTTGAAGTTAAGGTTCCTCTTAAGTCATCCATGAAGGTTTTATTCCAGATTTTTTTGCTGATGATGTCTTTGATTTGGTCAAGACTAGTTAAAAGGAATGGTGACCAATTAAGAGATGTTAAGACTATTTGCATTATAGTAGAAACCCTCTGGAAGTAGGAGGGTAGATGAAATTGCTGAATTACAGTAGAAGTTTATTAAATATGGAGCTCTTATTTTCTGTCACCTTTCCTTCTTTTAACTGTCTTCTTGCTAGACTGCTGCTATCTAACCTGTTAAAAACAATGTCTTAAAGGTGATTTACTTCAAAGAAGTAAGAACTTGTGTCAGAATGTGCAGGTGCATATTTATATAGTTCCTTAATAAGTAATAGGACTGCCGAGAAGCACTGGTCGTACATACACAACAAGCATACTGAAGCATTCCTCACCTCAGAGTTTAGCTTAAGAGGGTAGAAGCAGAGAGAAGTCATTAAGTATACAAAGTTGTTAAACCACCGGAGTGTTTTCCTTAATGACTACCTCCATTTGTCCTTCAAACACACCGTTGTTGGGTGATCTCGAATACAGTTTATGGCTAGATGAGAGTTTGAAGGAGATGTTTGAAAGAAGATTCAATTGGGCAAAGTGTCCCTTTCTTCAGGAATAGTGCAGGGTTGAGTTATAAAGTGCTGCTTCTCTCAATAATTAGTGTGGAAAAAAAAGCCAACAAGAGGAGAGGTTGAACGGAAGGGATTTAGAGGTAAGTGTAAAAGCAGCAGAGTCACGAAGAACATTGTTACTAAAATAGCAAGTTGATTGGTTAGGGAATGTTAATAGTGAGGGCTGTGCAGCTGGTGGCTTGCCTGTTTGAGGTAAACTTGCAAGAACTTTTTAAGGTAACTGTACCTAGTTTGTCTGCTATATGAGTGTTGTGGAATGGATTATTGCTAAAGGTTGGTTGGTCTCGGATCTTGTGATATGATGGATGAAAAGATGGTGAAAGAGATGGAAATGTCTTGTCATGGATGAGTTTGAAGGGTATTCATTCCATTGTTGGTGGTACCAATAGATACTTTCAGGAGAAAAACTTTGGAAGTGAATGAAAAATCTATGAATTTGTTATTAGAGTGAGGAAGGCTAAATTACGAGTTAAATATATGTAAATCTTGGAGGGACAGTGAATCAGTACATATTGTCACAAAGTTGTAGGAAATAAACCCCATCTTGAAAAGGAATGTTTATCAACTAGTCACAGTTACTGTAGAAAATTGATAGATCTACATTAGTATTGCATGATGTACTGAATCCATGTGACTTGGAAATGCCATTGGAAGTGCTAAAGCAACCTGCTCTTGCTTTGAATTTTCGATTACGTATGGACATTTCTTGTTTAGTTTAAGAGCGTGGATAGACAAAGGCTCTGCAAGACCTGAACTTCCTGAAATGATTGTGTCCATGCTGTTTGCATGGTGATTCAAACTTCTTTTGTATTCAAGCACTCTGTGGAGGAAAGATGAGGTGTATAGTTACTTGACAGTTGAGGAACAGGGTGAAACATGACCAAAAAATGGTCAAGGTGAGATGGATAGAAATGTAGAAGTAAAACATGTTGGATGAAAGCTTGCACATATGTGCAATAGGACTAAATTTTGGGGCGATAGGGGCTTTAGCTATCCTGTTAAAATGAATAGATTGATAAACTGTTTCCATGACAGATTAGACTAATGTATTTTGTGCTGCAATCACAATTACACAACTGTAATACTCAAGAGGTGCACTTGATTGATGCTTGTTAGCTGAATATATTAAAATCTCCAGTGGTGGTGGCACTTTGTTTGGTCCTCTATCTGTACCCTAATATAAGCACTCCAGAAGTTCTATCCTTGTAACAATAAGCTGAAACTTATTCCTAGTCGTACTGAAACAGTGAGTTACAAACAGATCAGTCTTTCAGAAGATGTATGTTGCCTTTGCTTGGTGCAGGAGTCTGAATGCTTTGGTGGCTGTAAATAATTCTAAGTGCATGTGCGCTGCTTAAACGAGATGAGCGACTTTGAAACAGTGCTGTTCGCTTTTGATCATGTTTAATGTAATTCTGGGAGGAAGCTTTTTATTAAAACTTGTCTTTGTGCCCCATTACTTTTCAGGAAATTGTCATTTTTCTTGATGTAGTCACTAAGTCTGCCAAGTGGCTGTTGAATAAGATTCCATTTACTTCTTAACTGCTTAAATAATTCTGGTAGCAAATTGTAAATATGAGGTGGTGTTGAAATAAATGAGACAAAAAAAATGTGGTTCTTACCTTGATCATGGCATAGTGAAGGGGAACAGTCTACTAGATCTGGGTGTAGTCTAGGGGAGGGGCTTTATTCTAGAAATAAAATGAGTGGCAGTGGGAAAATATGGTTGCTTATGTAAGCATCTTTAGTAACTGCACTTAGGAACTTGGATGTTCTTCAAAGCAGGATTAGATAGTTCATAATGACCTGTAATAGTTCTGTAATAATTAAGGTGGCTGTTATGGCAGCATGGCAGTAGACATCGTTAGCCGGTTTTCTCTTCAGTCTGAGGTTTTCCCATTTGTCCTTCAGAAATACTATATTTTTCTTTGCATACTCATCTCTTAGTTAAAACATTTGTTTTTTTCAGTGTCTGAAGTGCAAATATATTCACTCAGGCTTAAGATCTAGCAAGCACTGTCAGATTTTACTTCTGTTCTTCCCCTGTCTTAAATACATACTGCTTCAGCTTGAAATCAGCACTTCAGATCTGAAGTGATCAGGCTGGAGAGGGAGTGGGGAGAACACAGTTCTGGGAATATTTGCTTTGGGGCATTTTCGATGATGAACACAAAAACGTAGGAAATAAGTTTGCTCAAATATTTACTGTTCTGTTAAAATATGATCAACAGGAAGAGACTTTTTCAGTTGAAACACGAGTACTGTGATATTGTAGATAAATGAGGCTTTGCCTTGGCAAAGAGGTAAGTTCTAAACAACAAACTTTTCTGAAAGCATATGACTTCTTTACATGATACAGAAGCCTGAATGCATTCACCATGAAGGCTTCTGCTTCTTTAAGAGCATAAGGGAAGAAACATCCATGTTTGGTAAATAAAACAGTCATGTTTTCTTGGGGAAAAGTCTTTGCCAAGAGTGTTGGAAACAGAAGAGGAAGAAGTGAAAAGAATCGGACGTTGTAGAAGGCAGTAGAGCAACTCTAACAGCATAGCTGAATGTTGGTTCAATAAGTAGAAGGGGGTGGAGGGGGATAGCTTACTTCAGAGAGAGAAATTACTGAAGAAATATATTACTAAATAATGAGACCTTCCCTCCCCTGTCATAGGCATCCTGGGATGCTTAATTTAATGATTGTTCAGTAACTGACTATTAAAGCTTTGTGTCAGAGACAACATCAACTTAAGTTTTGCAAATCGTTTTCTCTCTTTGGCTTTTACCAACAACCCATTAAAAATCTAAAAGTGAAGTTCATTCTCGTTCAGCTGCCTTTAGATTGTAGTTTCTTTTTGGATGGCAGTTCTTAATGCTATTGAGTTTCGCAACCCATACTGGTACTTGTTCACATGCACAAGACCCATGTGCTGCAGCGGAAGGTCACACACTCCCTTTCACTCTGCAGGAACAGCAGGTGATGGTACCAGCTGTTCACATCCCTGTATTAGATGCCTGAATTTGAGCAGCTGTATGAGGCTGCTAATAAACTTTAACGTGTAATGCAGTTCATATTTTGCCCACATTTCACTTGATCCTACTGAGCACTGGTCAGTGTGTTTCTTTAAACATCTTTCAGTGCCACCCATAGGATGCTCATTTTCTTTCTTGTCGTGCTGGTCTCCACTCGTATGATGTGCCAGTCAGATGCTTGAAAAGTATTCCAGTGTTACGGTTTTGAAAAGGAAAGGGTACCAGAGAACCTGCAGAAGCAGGAGTAATCTCTCTAGCAAAAACATTTAAAAATTTTTAAGTTTTAATGCTGTAGTGAAAATATTCTAGACTTCTGTGATTCTAAAGGATGTATTTGTCCTTAAGCAGTACTAGTTTTGGATACAAATTGAGGTGTTTTTTTCGCTTGCTTGTTTTAGAAGAATGGGTCAAAAGTGTTTTCATTCTGAGGAACCTGTGTTTGTATTCAGCTGGCTGAAGAGGTCTTGTTATGTGAATCTGCTATTAAAAGAAGGCAACAGTGGTTTTTAATTCCACCCTGAGTAATAAAATTGGCCTGGCCATGAGTTTTGATATATCCACAGTTGATTTCTACTTGGGCTTTTTATTTAAAAAGCTTATTTGTGACATGTTAGGACCCTCTGTTAAGGCATTTAAATAAATGGTGGAAAGGTTGAAACTCTCTCTGTGTTTTCCAGAAAAGTGGAGGAGGGGGACCAAAGGAAGGATATTTACAATTTTAAACCCTTTCTGCTCCTCTGTTCACCTCTTCCTCTTGCATAACTGATTTAGCTGCCGTTTCCTTCTCTGGAAAACTCAGTACCGAGAACTGAGAAATACCTTGGTTGCACTGACTGGCCAACAATGTGATGACAAGGTCTTCTTGATAGTAAGAACCTGAGAGGTGACGTTGGTGGGGTTTTTTGTTTGTTTGTTTTGTTCTGTTTCATTTAATTTGTTTTGTTTGTTGCTGTGTATGTGGGATTTTTCCCAGTGCTGAAAGCTCAAAAAATGCACTTCGGAGTCAAAGCTGTATCAAGGTAGGAGCTGTGAAGAGCATCTGTTTAAATTATAGAGGTGGAAGTAGGGAAGGGAGTTTATTTGGTCCTTTGCTCAAAGGATCACAGGGAACTTAGAAATTCAGCAAGAGACGAGATAATTGTCAGAAGTCAGGTGTTACGTATTTTATAAAATTATGAAAATAAAAGATCCTAGCTCTGCAGTCAGGGTTGGAAGTGGTAGCGAGAGATCAGAAGTGTCTGGTAGATTATAGTAAGAACATAACTGTTAAAATAGTAAAGTGACTTAGCTCAGAAGAAATAACACTAGCTTTTCAGTAGATCCTATTCTTACTGCTCCACAGATCTACTCATTTTAGCTAGTCAGCATTTTTAAATTGCACTAGAATCTAGAACTGATCTTTCTTGCTTGATATGTGTTGCTTTCTCCAGCAAAGATGGCACAAGTTTTTTTCTTTCTTTCTTTTTTTTTTTTTTTTTTTTTTTTTTTTTTCCCCTGGATGAGAGAATTTCATGGCTCTCCCATGGCAGATTAGAGCTGAAGGCAACTTGTATAACATCCAGCCTTTTTCAGCCAGCCTTACGATTTCTTCCTAGACATCCAGTATTATATGGCTTAAACAGCCAGTTATTTTTAACTGCATGTTTCAGATTTTTTCTTTTCTTTTTTTTTTTTTTTTTTTTTCTTTACTGTTCAGGTGTCTCTGTCAGACATAAAGAAAGCAGTTGAAGTAAATAGCTGTATCAAATGAAGTACCTCTTGTCCCCACAACTGCTTCCAAAATAAACCGAGAATAATGCTTTACACATTTTGACTCCCTTAACTCTAAAGGCAAGCAAGAGAGGAAGCATGGATTAACATGTAGTGGTTTCTAGGAGCCATTCTCTGCTCAGATTCCTCTGTGCCTGGGCTGACTGACAGGGACATGTGGCTCAAGTGCATCTGGAAATATATCACTGGCAAAATTTGGTTGGGTAAATATAGCAGGAACGGGTTGTCAGGGCAGGAGACAGATTGTTCTGGGAAAGGAAGTGCTGTCTGCCTGTTGTCTGAATAACAATTTCCTGTGTTTCTGAGACTTACCTATTTCTTTCAGAGTAGCTTGGGTACCAGCAGCATCTGACATGCTTGCTGTGTTCTGTTGTTCTATGTTCTTATGGTGGGAGTGTTACCAGATATGTTAAAATTGGTAGGAATAGGTATAGAGAACTGATACCAATATATCCTGTGATGTTTAAATAGTAGTGGTACACACTTTAAGTATGTGTTTAAGTTTAAGCTCTTTTTGAAAATAGACAGAGACATCATGAAAATGGTGACACAATCAAAAGTAACTCCCAGAGTTTCAGGATGTGGTAATACCAAAGAGTCCTGACTCTTGCTTAGGTGCAAAATTGTTTCTAGCTCACGTGTTTCCAGAAAACAAACAAACCAATCCCAAACAAAGATACACCAAAACCCATCCTGAAAATTAACTGAAAGCCCATATACTAAAATTCTTTTGTTGACAGTTGATACATAGAAGATGAGCAGGAATAGAAAAAGCCAATTACAAGGATGTCCTCCAGCAAAATCCTATTGGCAAAGGCATAAAACTGCTGGAACCATTGTGATACCGATTCAAGTCTCAACACAAATTATATTCTTTGTGGAGAAAATTGAACCAACAGTGTTAGAGTGGCCTACAAAAGTCTCTGTAAGCACAGGAGGGTGTAGGCTGTATTTTATACATGGGCAATTAAAATCTTAAGAGATGCAAGCAGTAGAGAATGGAACAGCAAATTACAGACTTCCTGAAGTTTATCAAGGGAAGTTGGAGATAACTACAGATTGGAGGAGAAAACCCCATCAAAACCCTACTTAAACATCAGCAGTAGCTGACTGTGCTTTCTCTCTCTCCCTAAAGCACTGAATAACTTCATCTGTACCATTTGCAGCATATTCTTTGATTCCGTGGGCCGGGTATTTTGTCTGCTTGCTCAAGAATTTATGGAGGATGGAACCCTTGACAATTTTGTACATGGTAGCTGCCTGTGGTTAGTTAGTGACTGTAGCTTGTCCTGAGAGGTTGCACACCGCTTCACACGGCGGTGAGCTCTCAGACTGCTGCCCTGTGATGTGGCTCTGTCTGGGGTGGGGTTAGCAACCAACAGGTGCACAGCATACCGCACGAATGTGGAGGCAGAGAATTTGTGTCCAAGGGCACTGGGGGTAAATAACTGTAGTTGTAAAAAGTGTTACATGAATGTTACATTTTCACTGAGCAATACGTCCCTTCTCAAAACTGCCCCGCAAACTTCCATATAATGTTTCATTTTTTTATCCTTGGAAGTCTGAGGAGTTAAACTGATGTTGCAGTTTTCTGGGGTATATTGGAAAAAAATCAGTAGTTTGCTAGAGGGTGAAACTGATTCAGACTAGAGGCTGTCCAAAACTTTTTGTAGTTACAAGCAGTAGGATAAAAGGGGATTCTGTGCTTTTTGAGTAAAACCTGCATGACTAAGCAGAGAACACTGTTTTGTCAGTGTACAGTGTTCTTCAGAAATATCTGTGAGCCCTCAGGATTACTTCATTATTTCTTCTGTTTGCACCAGATCCAAATGCTGTGCTGCTTGTCATGACTTAGAGGGATAAAACCTCAGCATTTCTCACTCACAGAGCTGACTCAGGACTTGTTACTCCCATTTATTAGCTATGTTACATAGCACACGTGACATGCTTAGGCCTTCTGCAGTGTAAGCCTCAGCAGAAGGAACGGTACATTTAAAAAAAAAAAAAAGTCTGTGGCCATCTTATTGTTGCACTATTGCCTGTGTGCATACCTCTTATCCCAGGTGTTCCAGCTTCCAGCATTTGAAATTTGGAGTCTACCCTTTAGAAGTCTCTGTTTCTCTACAAACTGCTCAGATGCTATTCCTAAAAGCCCTTTTAATCTAGTTCTTTATTCCATTTTATTTTTTCTTTGCCCGGCTCACCCTGGAATAAACCTGAAAGGGCTGAACTTATGTTGTAGGTGGAATTTTGCGTCAAAAGACACCTGTGTTCAGGATCATCTGCTACTTGTAAGCTGTTGTTTTTCTTTGTCTCAACTGTCAGTATGTATGGCAACTACTTTTTAATTAGGCATCAAGCAACAGAAACTAAATCAAGCGTAACGTATATTCCGAATATATTATCTTTGCTTATGTGTCTACCAGCATTTAATAAAAGGGTATTGTTCCTTTTCTCAACATTTGTATTTTGTTTTAAAATAGCGTAGCTCTGCTGTGAGCTAAAGGCAAGAAGATGAGATTTTCTACAGTGTATTGAAAGAATCAGACTGTGATATTAAAAGGAATTGCAGTTACTTAAATTTGAAAGAAATCTAGAAGGACCAAAACACAGGGAGATTGTAAAGGGCTTTGAAATTGTAAAGGTGTGTAGATGTGGTGCTTAGGGATGTTGGTTTAGTAGTGTACTTGGCAGTGCTGGGTTAATGTTTGGACTCAATGATTGTAAAGGTCTTTTTCAACCTAAATGATTTTATGAGTCTGCTGTGTGCAATGAAATATGGATTAGTATTGGTAGGCATGGAAGAGAGGTGTCAGTTTAAGTGTAAGAAATGTGGCATCTGCATATTAGCAGAGTTGAAATTTCCCACAAACACTTTTTGTTTTTGAACATGAAGAGATGTGAACAGAAAGCCCAAGTATTCATAGTTTGTGAAAAGTAATCCATTTTCTTTGACTTGTTGGTGAGCAAGATGACTAAATGTCTTTAAAGCAGTAGAAACCGCACAGCTTTCTGTTTAAGTTTAGTTATTACATACCTGTTGCATGGAATGCTCTGCAACATTGTAAGGGACCTAAATGTGGATTAGAAGTTGAAGCATGAAGAATAATAGTAGATAATTTGTGCTAAATTGGAAAGAGAAAGATTTGGTAATGTGAAAATGAGAAAAATGCTCAGAGACTGCAACTTGGGAACACTTACAGAAGTTTTTGGACCTGCTGCTGTGAGGAAAGGGCCTAGAATAGTTAAAATTCTACAGGAGCTTTTGCTGCAGGGATTTCTTCTGGGATCACTGCTTCACTGTAAGAATGGTTTTGCTCTGGATGGGTCTTGATAATGGTTTATTCAGGATGGCAATAGAGTTACATGTAACTCTGACCTAGCTGTGTTGATAGGTGGTGTCATGCGAATAGGACACATGTAATCTCTGTGAGTGTATTTTGCATTCTACAACACTTAGTTGCAACTGTCTAGGTAATACTGAAAGCTTGTGGCATTCAAGCCTTATTTACTGGCAGGAAGTGCTGAATTGTTAACCTGTTCTGATAATCTCACCTGTTTAATTTTTATGAAGATAGTTGTTTTATTTGGAACTTTTAAACTGTTTTACTGGTTTTGCTACTAATTCTGGGAGCAAGAATTCCTGTAATAAGATGATGAAAGGAGTGAACAGGGACATGTAGGTGTATAGAATTTAAGTGGGAGCATAATTACTTTGTTCTTGACCTCCTCTTGAAAACCTTTTAGGTGATAAGCTGTATGGGAGTGGAGATGATCATTGCTATTGTGAGATACCTTAGTGTCTGGTATTTTCTCAGTTGGAATTCCACTTTATGAAAATTACCTGAAGTATTATCTTATTTTAATCTTTTGGTCTGAGCCCACAAACTTAAACTGCACAGAACTATATCAGCTACAAAAGACTGTTGTAAAATATTTGTGCTGCAACCTTTTATTAGTTTTGAGAGAAGAATCACGTAAACTAGAGGCAGAAAAAGCAGTGAAAGCAAGGCAAAGCTTAGGAACAGACAGAGACCTTTGAAGTGTACCCTCTGCATGCATAGGTGAAGTTTTATTCCTGCAGAAACTGCCTGAGTTTCTTGTAGTGCACAAACTGCTTTTAGGGCCAAAGGTAAATACCACAGAAGCTGCTTTTCAAAAAGAGCTTGCTTTTCCAAAATTTTTTTAAGCTTTGTCTTCCATGACTCGTGTTCCCTTTTTCTTTCAATTTGCTGTTTATGCTTTCTTTTTTTGGTCTGTTCCCTCATAAGCCCGTTAAGACTCTAATCTTTCTGTGTCAAACTTTACAACTAATGTAACTTTTCAATAGGAAAACCCCTGTATTTGTCTGACACTGTTCTTCTTGCTTCCCATTCTTTATGCCCCTTTGCACAGTCAGCACTGAGTTTTTGTTGGGCTTAATATAAAGGGGCTTAGAAAGGCAGGTGCTTCTGGATTTGAATTTATGAGACTTCCAGACATGGAGTGTCATATGTGCTTTGTTCCCCGCCCCATCTTCTTCTGTAATGCTCTATAGCCTGTAACAGGTTGAGTTGTAACATTCATTAAACCATTCCTCACATTCCCTGCTTTGAAAGCTTATCAGGACTGCTTTGATTTAGTTATCTGGAACAAAAAAAAAAAAAGCCATTTGTGAAGGTTGGAATGGAGCTCTGGAGCAATAATATATTGGAGATCAGATTCAGATCCCAACTGTATTATTCCTAGGGATTTATTTGCCTGTGTACACACAGGAGCAGAGTGGTGTGTATGGAAGGCTTGCAAGAATGCAAATTGGACACATTTTGTTGGGACCTGTAGGGGATTTTCACTGCTTCATAATTTTTCAAAGGTTTGTTATACATCAGGAAGCCACTGCCTCTTCTTTAAACCTTTAAATCCCCCCTCTTTTTCCTGTTCTAAAGGTCAGATTTTTTGACAACTGTGTGCAGGAACAAGATTTGTTAAATCCCTTCATTTTTATTCATACAAATATCGGCATTTAGTGCGCAAGAGTCACCCCAGGATTCAGAGGCACATAAAGCTCAGTACAAGCCTTCTGAACCTAAATTCAATTCAGAGATGCATCTCTTCGGGACTGAGCCTGACATCTGAATATTAACCCTTGGCACTGCACAGGGAATGGCTGCGTGGTAGAAACTGCACCTCTCTGTGTTGTTGAGTGGGCTGGCTTCACAGGGTGGCTGGTGTCCTTGTAGCTGCAGACCTGTGTCCTGAATCTTGTTTTGGGTGCTTCCTGGGTGTGGGGCTCAAGGCTGAAGAGCTGTCGTATCTGGACATACCACATTTATTGATCTAGCACTAGTCCTTCCTGGTGAGACAGCAAAATACTTCATTTTGAGTCTTCTGTCCTGAGTCAGTGAAATAATGGAGGTTCCCAGTGTTAAACCTTTTTGAAGCTATTTTTAGTTTGGTTTTATATAGTTCTGTGCAACTTAGCTTTGAAAAAGCTGATATTTGGGATATGAATGAAAAGTAAGTATCCCCTTTCTTTAAGGATGACTGGCAGTGATTTGCTCCCTGGTGAGCTAGTCGTAGGCATCGATCAGTAGCTGCAAAGTTCTCATCCTTGCCTTTCTTAAATGTGGGTGAAGTGAAAAGGTTTAGGAGGCAGCAGTTTCTTTTCTTGTCCAGCAGACTAAGGCAGTTGACAGATGACATCTGGCAAGTCATACTCCGGTGTTCCGTACAGTATTGTAAACCATTCATTCCACTGAGCAAAATGCTATGCTGGCAGGGGAAGTTTTTGCCATGTAATTCTGCCTAAAAAAATTCTGTGTCAACATAGGGATAATGGTCAGGGATTGTACCTTTTTATCATCTGCTGGACTTCATACTGAGGTGGCCGTGAAGTGGCTATGTTTCCTTTGTTTAAGTCTGTTGTAGGGGTTGACAATTTTGGAGAGAAGTGCATCAGACAGTTGCAAAGGTTGGTCTGGGCAGGATTTTGAGTGCTTGTTTCATCACAGCAGGATTCTCCAGAGCTAGTCTGTCAGCTCCTCAAGCTTACCTGTGCTGTTTAGATCTGTCACCACATCTGTGGTAGTTATGAATAAGAACTGTGTTCCCTTCATGACTGTCACTGTGCTTATATAAAACTATGATATGGACTGTTAGATGTGCAGAAGTCGTTCTGCTTACACAGCATGTTTCATGTAAAGTACAAAGCAGTTTTGTTGATTTTAGTCATGCGAAATTTTGCCAGTGTAATACACATCCTCGGGCAGTGCGCATATACAGTATATTCAGAACCTGGATTTTAAAGTTCCATTATATCACATCAGCAACTCAGTGTAGATAACTTCAAGTATGTTTTTTGTGTAATGATGCAAAAAAATAAGGGGTGGGGAGGAGGGTTGTCAGAGCTGTTTTCAAGACTTTATTGGATTTAACACACCTGATAACCTGAATGGTTAGAATGAGAACCAGGGTTAGAAAAAATAAAAAAAAAAGTTACATATTTTAGCACAGATCACTGTCAGCTTGCTTTAATATTAATGTCCTTTATATTTTTTTAGCTATTGCATCCCTGGAGATGTTCTGCAGCTAGCCAGGAGTTTCTGCACTGCCTCTAGATGTAAATTCCCTAAATAGGTACAGACTTAGCTGGTTGCTTATTGCAGAGTTCTCTGCCTCATGATGAGAGTGGGGAACAGTTGTTTTGGAGCCCCAGGGACTGACCATTTAGGACACTGTCTGCTAGCCAAGTGAGGTCCACTTAAAGGCTGGCTAATGAAGAACTATTTTGACAACCACTAACAATGATGTGTTAACTCATCGCCTCTCCTGTGCTAATGGCTTTTGGCTGCTAAGTGAAAAAATGTGGTGGGCAAGGATGACTTGAGCTTGACACTAGCAAAAGGCAGCCTCCTTGTCACTGTGCTCAGTATCTGTGCTGATGTATATATATCCCTCATTCTTGGATTGGGTAAAGCCTGTGTTGGGTTCCGTATCGGTCTGGGCTGAGAAAGGTTGAGTATGGGGGCTGAAGGACATAGTCGGCTTTCTCAAAATAACAAGACAGCTAACACCACCTTGAAAACGACCTGCTCTCTGGAGGAAGTGTGTTCAAACAGCATTGCTAGGATAGCTGAACAGACTGTAATGGAATCTGTTGAAAATTAACCTTGGTGCTTTATAGATGAGCCAGGCCTTCAGAAGGGTTTGACCTGAGTAGCAATTTTAAACATAAGGTCATGGTTAATCAGTCAGAATGAGAGGGAAGGGGAGTAAAGTGCATTTATGCGCTTGTCCTTTTTGGTGATTGCGTTAAGAGACTTTGGTATCTCAGCAGCTTTTCTTTTTTTTAATTTTTTTAAATTTTATTTTTATTTTTCAATTATCATTTTAAATGTGTTCCACCCAACTTACTGGAGCCTCAAAAAACTGGTGAGGAAGGCCATTGGTGGCCATTAAAGTAACAGCTAACTAAAAAGGCATGAATAAAATTAAAACAAAACAAGAGGTAATTGCCTTTTGTGTAGATAACCTGGCCTGCAGAGTCTTGATTGTGCTGATAATAGAGGCCAGATGTGACTTGAAATAAGCCATGAGAAGGAGATTTCTACATGGATAATGAGATGTCTGGAGGCATAAAGGATTAATCTGTTAATTTGTTAGAAGGTGGGATGCAATTTATTTCAAAGAGATGCATACTGAATTTATCTCTTTTGAGTAAGTTTTTCTTGGTTCTGTTGGAAAATGTTTGAGATGACAGCCCTACCAATTGCCCCTTTAAAGACTGATGGGAAGGTTTCCTTGGTGTTTTAAGTAGCAATGCAGGCTGATGACAGCTGCCTGATCTGACTCATCTCCAGCTTCATCCTAGTTACTTCTCTTACCTGTTTGGAGATGACGAATACCTATTAAAGTTGTTTGAAGGACATGTTGTCACGTTCTTTTTTTTTTTTTTTTTTTTTAAATTTCAATCACACTGATGGATCCATTCTATTGTTAGTAATACATGTCTGTAAAGAAGTATGTGGTGCGCAGTCACTGTGTAAATTGCTGCTTAAAGGATGATGTTCCAGGATTCATGGGCTGGTAAATGACCAGGTGTAGAAAGGAGAGTAGTGAATTTTCTTTTAAGGCACCCTTGTAGCACCGAAGGTCACATTTTTCAAAGGTTGGGGTTTGTTGTTTGGTTGGTTTGTTTTGGTTTTTTGGTTGTAGTTTAGGCTTTCTAATACCTGAACATTTGATTTCCATATAGAAATCAAACTACTGGAATGACAGTGTAATTCCTGCTTCTGCTCCTGTTACCAGAAACAGAGAAAAATGAACATTTCTGGTGCTTGTGTGGGCTCTGAAGTAACTCATGGCTGAAAGCAAAGTAGTAGTGTTTTGGGATGAAATGTTGTTATTTGTGTAACCAGGATTGGAAGGAGCAGGAGACTGCAAGTTTCCACGTGACTTGGGAGAAATTGTAGTGATTAATAAAAGTCATTGCAATGGGGTGCCTTTGAGCGGCTGGTTGGGAGTTGTAAATCTGGCCACTCGATGCCCCTTTAAACAGGGAATGACATACCTGGTGTATGCTTGGTGTGAAGGAGGGTGCAACTGTTGTCCTGCTTCAACAGCTTTTGACAATATTCTGGGTGGATAGAGGGTCCCAGACAAATGTAATTAATCAGGTTTGGGGTCTCTGAAGTGTTGACAGAAGCATCGTGTCGGATACAAAACCAGCTTCTGAACTGCAGCCACTGTATTGCCAGATTAATTTTGACCAGTAGGGTTTGCAAGAGGCTGAATTGCAATTGCTTGGCATTTGGTCTGCTGCATAGGTTTTCAGTGGCAGTATAAATCAGATTGGTAGCCATTCTGATTGTGACTGATAAAGTAGTGGTGAAACAAGTGTTCTTCTGTAGCACATTTTAACCATAGCTGTGTTAGAAAGGAGATGTGGCTGTTTGCTGTGTTGTGCATCCCCTGATTCTGGATGGCACTTATATTTTATCTGCTGTTAGCTACAGCAAACAAGAATTCCAGCATTCATGGAGCCTAATAATTTCTAGGGTAATCAAATGTGGGTTCATTATTACTTGTCTTTTATCTTCTATCTTTCTATAAGCCACCCTGGGGAGGTGGAGTGAGGGGAGGAACTTTCTTTTCTTTGTATGAAAATCCAGTTTGAAGACTGTGATCATTTTGTGTCAGAAAAATACTACTTCCTTACTATTGCAAGTAAAAACCTGTCTCATTTAGTAGTGCTGCCTTCCCCTTCAACCCCCCAACACTGCAGCATGTCAGTTCTGTTTGGACAAATACTAGCTTTGGTTTCTCGCTTAAGACGGAGTTTTAAACAGAAAGCTGGGATTTAGTTGTTTTCCTCTGTGACAAGAAATTCAGTGTGTCCTCTCTGAATATGTAGGGTATCGAGTATAGAATGATTTTCAAAGAATTTGTCAGTAAGCTTTTTTTATGCTGAAAGTAATTAAAAATGGAGATGTAGGGGTCTTGTCTTGAGCTGACTTGGGTTTTGATGGAAGATGACTTTTTCAGACTTGGGAATATGGAATCTAGGTAGCCTAGGCACAAATGGAGAAAGTGTCTTTTAATAAAGAAGTTGCCTTTTAGTGACCTAAAACTTAGGCAACCCGATATGTGGATGGTTACAAGAGTGGAGATAACCTGTTACAACTCTGGAGACAGCCATCGCTTTTCCTGTGCAGCTGACTTCTATGCAAAAATTTCAGGTTGGTGTAAAGGACTTCGGATATACCCACCGACAAGATATTTAGGTGAATTTATATTGAAATGAATGGGAACTGGCAGTTTGTGCCTCAAATTTCACGTTGGAGAATATTAGTCTGGGGACACCAACATGTAATGCATGGTGAGATAAACGGTTGAAAAATGCAGTAATATTGTCAACTGGTTGTAACTCATACTTAGTTCAGAGATTTTTTTTTTTGTGAACAGTAAAAATTTCATAATATTGCAATATGGAAAATTGTTCTGCTCTTAGCTCTGCTTGTAATTAACCTTTTCTAATCCAGTAAATTAATGTAGTATACAAAAGTTGATTAAACTAACCTTCAGAACTGCCAATAACGCAGTCATGTGATGTGGTGAATGGAATGTGGCAAATAGCTGATGGGTTGCTCTGAGGGGCATTGGATATGGGCCCTGTGCCTCCAAAAATTAGACAGCCCTATTACAACAGTCATGCGTTAAATAACACATCACCAGGTCCCTTTGTGTTTCTTTATTCTCATCAGGTGTCAGAAACCATTAGTATCAGAGTTTTCCTTTTCAGTTAGATAATAGGCATTATGAAGTGGAGGAGAGAGAGGAGAAGCTGCGGCCAGCAGTCCTGGTACTGATTAAGGGTACCTTCCTAACGTAATTGTTTTGGTTTTCTTTTTTTTTTTTTTTTTGCTAGACAGAATCAGTGGTTTGCCTATGTGCAGCTTGCAGGCAACAGAATTAAGTTTTCATTCCAGTCTTGTAGTGTCAATAAGTAGTTTTCTAGCACTGAATGTGTATTGGTAGGCACACTAAGTAAATGAAGGCTGAAGTGTGAGATGAAGGACAATATGTGAAAGTAAAGATGAGCATGTACTTTTGCCCCCAAATTAGAATTCCACAGGTGTTGTTTTTTCCACTCCTTCCTGAGTTTTTAAAGATTATTGGTAAATTAGATGCTCAAATGCAAGTCATGCAGAGGGTACTACAATAATGTGTTTATTTATGCATGAAAATACCCAGTTTTCTGTTATCTTTGCACCACTGTTGTATTGTGTGCAAGTAATTCCCCCCACCTCGAACCCCTTCTGTAAGCAATCACTTTACTCCCTGGTAAAGATTTATCTATACTTGAAATGTTAATTTGTTTTAAGGGAAAAGGTGAATTTAAAGCACAGCACCTTTTTCTGCATAATACCATGTGTAGAATACCTCTCTCCTGTTTATCACAGTCCATTTTGAAAGTTAGTATTGAATAATAATGTGTAAACAAAATCCTAATGAATATCTCATTCTTATTCATTAGGTTGTATCTCTTCCTCTCCCATGATGGAGTGGGTATTGGCAGGTCATCAAATTGTACATTAATGCTATCCTCTGATGTCCACTTTGTGAAAAGGACAGAATGCCTACTTTACTTGAATACATAGATGGATTTAGCTGGAACTGGGAAATGGACATTATTCTACTTCTTCTCCATACGTCCGAGCAGTTCTGCTTCTGGATCGTGAAGTATCGCTGCTCTGATGTTTAAGTCTAGTTATTGATCATACCATTGTTCATCTGCAGATTTTCCCAGGCTAATGAGAGCAGAGTAATTGGGGAGCAATTTCACAGTCTTTATTTTCTGTTATTAGGGAATATACTTGAATAAAAGTTATGGACATGGAGTGGGTAGGGTTTTTGTTGTTGTTTTCTTGCTAGCTTTTATATTTTAAGTAATTACTTAAATCTCAAGGCAGTTGTTTTCCTTATAAAACCAGTTATTCCTCCATTTATGCACTTGGAGGGAGGGGCTATACAGTAAAGGAGTTCATCTCCTGGAAAAAAGTTCTCCTGCTACTCAAGTTATGGAGATGTGATCAGTCTCCAACATAGTGGAGTGCATTTGTTCTCAAAATGTTGATTATAGTACTTTGGGAGTCTGCAAAGCCACAGTTACTGGTTTGCCATGGATGCAGAACAGTATTCAACAGTGATTTCAGTGAAAATAGTTCACAGGAATCTGGTGACTAATTGAACTCTATCGATTAAAGCAAAGTGTGAGCTGCTGCTTTAGTGTGTTTATTAAAATAATATTATTTGTACTGTGGCAATTTTCAGGAACTCTGTGTATAGTTAGACCACTTGTTTTGAAGCATTGAGCATGCATAAATGTTGCAGTTAAAAGTGGCACAGAGCAGGAGAAAGTAAGCATTGCTGCCACTACAGATGAGGAATTGAAGCACAGAATTAACCTTCCCAGGTTCCACAGGAAGTCTGTTGTACACACGTTGAGGAATTATATCTGTTTTTCTTGTGGATCTAATCTGATGTCAATCTGCAAAACTAACTTTTAGTATGGGCCATGTTGAAGTAAAGTGAAATGAGAAAGGATTTCTTTACTGGCAGTTTTTGCTTTTCACTTTCATTTTATTATTAACTTAGCCAAATAGAGACCTAAGTATAGGAGATTAAAATGCAATTCAGACATACGTGCTTCTCTGCTCCCCTCTTTCCCTGAAATTGTAGAGAAATTTCCCTGAGATTGCTTCTGGTAAAGAAGGGAACTGGAAAACAGTTGTGGGCAGAATAATTTAGTAACTTTTTTTGAATATTGTCTTGAAAGCCTTTAATAATCTTATTACTCCCAGTGGCATCAAGTCTTCATGGCAGTGTGCATTTGCTGTCAGTCACTTCTATCCTAAAATATTTCTGTAGGAAAGAACTATTCTGTATTATATTGTGGTAGACTGTACTGAAATTTTCTGAGCCTTTTGGACTATTGACACGATTTGTTGGTACAGCTCTGTGAATGCACGGTGTTGGAGAAAGAGGTCTCTAAGGACTTAAACTCATGGAGCAGAGAAGTAGTAGGTTTTTTTTGTAGACTTTCTCTGCCTTTGAAGTGGAGATGTGAATGGTGGAAATTTCTTTATTATTCTCAAGTTTAGGGCACTGTCCTTTTTTAGTCACTGGCCATGTTGATCAAAGAAAGAAATGAAGTAGTTCTCATGGCTGGAAGATGAAGACTGGGCTGTGCAACAGCTGTGGCTTCTGGAGTCATTTCCTGCTGTCCAGCTTGTGCTCTGTATTAGATGATGACAGCACTGGGCAAACTTGACTCATGAGCTAAAAAAAATCTAAGGTCATCCTGGCATAGGCTTTTTGCACTTGTGGTGGGAAGAAAAGTTTTGTGGAGCTTTGACATTATTACTGATAAACTTAGTACTGGAATGGCTGGACCTATTTTACTGGGGCCATGTTGCTTGTTTTGAAGTGATTGGTGTGAGCTAGAAATAGCACAGTGTAATACTTCCTTGCCTGCGTTTGCTCAGTGCTGCCTCGGGGACTCGTCGAGGGAACAGAGTCTTGAGAAGATAGCTGTGTGATAGCTACATGAGCATGCGAGATGACTTGTGTGGAGTCCTACCTGGCAAAGACAAAATCAGCATGTAGCACAAGATAGTGGAAGCATCCAAAATACAAAACATAAATTCTAAATTACTTTTCATTCATTGATTCATATACAGCCAAGGTCAAGGAAGAGGTGGAAAGTTGCACATGCAAGATTTAAATTACAGGACTACTTTTTAAAGCTCCAAAAACACAGGTATAAATTGAAAATCTTTCACCAATACTCAGTAGCCTCTATAAGGTGAATGGTATCATTTTGTTTCTGCTATAATTCTTCAGTTGCTATATTGCTCTTGGTATAAAAATTAAAGTGTGTGTGGAGGGAGACCAGCCTTATTTCAAGCATGACTCCTTTTCTCACCTCTGGATTTAGACTTTGTAGCGGGAATTGAGGCTCAAAGTGGTTATTCTTTCTCCTTGTTATTTTGAATTCCTTTGAGTCTTCAGAGGACTTGTGATCTTGGACTGGTTATTTAGCATTTTTTACCATAATCACCTAGAGAAGAGGAGGAGGTTGTTTTCTTGCAGCTCTCGCTGTTCTCCGTGGCCTATTCGTACAAAGTGTTTGCAAAGATGATAGCAGTCACAAACAGTAAAGCTGCCTTCTGCTAACGTGGGCATGCGTTTGTTAGGCTTCGGAGACTGATGCGTAGCTTGGACTCTCATCGTATCTGGTTGTCAAGAGAAAGCTCTATCTGATTTCTGCGCCTGATCAGTCACTGACTGATATGACAGCCCATGTGTCTGAAGTGTTGAGCAGCAGGTAAGTGCTGACACTTTGATTGGACAGGCCACAGTTTGGGGATTGACAGCAATGCCTGCAATGACGTTGGAAGAGCAGCCAAGAATTTACTTTCAGTGGACAAATGGGATTAGTTACTATGTTTAGCTGACATTAAGCTATAAATTATCTGAAAGGTGGAAAAAGATTCCACTCAGAGTTCATGTAGAATTTCCATTTACTGATCTGGTTGCACTGGGTCTCAATGTTTACAAGGGTCTTCCTGTGCCATGTCATATATGTTTTTGACGGATGTTCTTAGTACTTAGTTTGTTACACCTTTCAAAGACCCCAGTTAGAAATTAGGCTGGGTTATCCCAGGTGCTGTGTAAAGCCATAAATTCAAGCCCTGAGGAATTTAACATTGTATTACCCTTGTTCTGAAAGCAGTCAGGTATTTCCTTAAAATTTCACTGGTGAGTATTTGTGTTCAGAGTGGTGGAGTTTCTGTTTATCAATAATTTAATGTTTAATGGCTGTTTAATTGAATTCTTCTGTCTTCAAGGGACTTGCAGTCACACATTTATTACAGTAATCCTTAATTTCTTTTCAGAAGTAGAAAACAGTCTGCCTTGCTCTATCTCTGCTGAGGCGATGGGTAGCTGTTGGTGCTGTATAGCCCTGTCTGGTGTTAGATACTTGCTTGCAAGAAATACTTAGCACTGAGTCACTCTTTATCTGTTAGTGCAATTACCAGCCTCAGCAGTCCTCAGTTTTAGGGGTTTTTATTCCCCATATTTAGTCTCCTTCCTCATCAAAAGCCATTATTTATTCTTTTAAGATAAAGTAAGTAAAGCAAGTATAGCAGAGCTAACGTTTGCAGGTGTCACAAGTGTTGACCTTCAGGGAAATGTTTATCGCAGCCTGTAGGACAAAAACTTGTCTTTTGCAGGTCATAGATTTTCGCCTCTTAATTCACCTTTATGCAATTTGCAAGAGTAGGGTTTTGGTGGTTGGTTTTTTTTTTTTTTGTTGTTTTGGGTTTTTTTAGGTTTTTTTTTTGTTGTTGTTGTTGGTTTTTTTTTTTCTTTTCTTATTAGTTGTGTTTTTTTCATTTTAGTTACCTCAGTCAATAAAGTTTGCTGGTATTGCTTTCTAAACTGTATTTGACCATAACTAACTCTGACAGAAAATAGAAGGGAGATAATTTCAGTCTCTGAATAATAGGCAGTATATATAAAACAAATGTTAGCTTTAATAAAAAAGGTGTTTTGTTAGTTCATTTTTACCTCCTGCTGTGTTTGTCAGGAAGCTGCAGAGTGGTTTGGTACATTAAAATGTCATACAAATTTTGCTCTAAGCTACGTTGTCAATTGTCTAGTAACTACACAGTCCCAGTTCCTGTTTGAAGTGAACCTTAGGAGAAGGAATTCAATGTGCTGCTCTACAGGCTTTGCTGGCTGCCCTTTCCTGTTGCAAAGGTTTTGCAGCTGAAAAGGAACAAGTTTTGATGGCCACTGTCTTAGAGCTGCCAACTACTTTGCACACATGATGTTTCTGGGGCAGCTGGTCAGCTGGTTTTCTCTTACAGTGTTCTCTTCTGTTGCAACTTTATTCTTTATTGCACTTTTTCTTACTACGTCATGTAGATTTAATTTTGTGTGAGCATTAAGAAGGATGACCCTTGGTTTGAGGGGGAATCCTCGAGGAGAAGTCTTATGGAGCAACTGGGTAGAAGAGAAAGGAAAAGTGTCAGTTTGTGCCTACAGTTCACAGGTGGCACTTCTTTTCTGTATGTTTTTTTTGATGTGTCTGTGCTGATAGTGCTGGTGAAAGCTTATTTCAGGAAGAGATAAATTAGTGAACTAATTTAAAAATTGTCATGTTTCAGGGTGCAACAATTATAATTCTGGCATTGGTGTACAAGATTTTATAGAGACTTTGGATACGTTTTCTGACTAATGTATTAAAAGTACTCCACATTGTTGAGAAAGACAGTAATTTTTCATTCAGTTCTTTTCAGTTATTGATTACCTTTACTTATTCAGACTGACTTGAAGTAATGAAATAACCACCATGTATATTCCCTTTATATTTTTTCCTGTGCAGAACCTAGTGATTCTATCTACAGAACGGTAAAATCTCAGATCCCAGAGCTTGACTTTATGCATCTCCACAGGTTTAAAGCAGTATTTGCTTTCAAGCCTCAAGTGAAGGTTGCCATAAATAGGAGAATGGAAGGCTAGACTAATTGTTCACACTCTCGAGTTAGTTGTATGCAGATGTTACCTGTATCAAGGGTTTTCAACACTTGCTGACTTCTTGAAGGGGACTTCCTTTTCCATGTGAAATGCTTTCAATTGCTGTTATTTTTCTTAGTTCCACATGTAACTTGCCATCTATCATAAAGGGTGCTAACAATATACTGCAGTCCTTTAGCTGTTTGAATTTTGTGTCTCTGTTCCTTTCCCAATCGGCGATGTCTTCTGTTTCTTTTGAGAGAAGTCGATGATTGTTAAATTTATTTTGCAAGAACAGGAGTGAGAACCCTTCTTTGTGAGGTAAAAGACTAAGAGCCTTGTGGATATCAGCTTGAGGCAGTAGATGAGATCTAATGTATAAGTAGTATATTAGTGTTCCTTTTGGATCCTCTCCTTAGGGATCTTTTTTTTTTTTTAATTTTAAATTTTTTTTCTAATGGATGAAGGCTCCCCTGTGCACTTCCAGTTTCACCCACTACCTCACACTGGCAGTAAATAGCCTGAAAAAAAAATGTCATTTGCTGGGGTATTGTTTTTCTGTTTATTGGAGGTGACATGAGCAGTGGGGCAGCGGCAAAGAGGCCGTGTTGCCATTGCTAAATATACATCCCTGACAGTCTGATAATAGGTTCCAGGAAGTTCAGTGGAAAATTAAAACAAAGCAACATTTATAGCTGATTGAACTTGAAAAGCAGTTTTCATGTTGAATGGCAAATATGTGGACTTCAGCATTCCAGGAGACTGATGCAGCTCCACTGGATGGGCCTGACCTTGTGTGCAGAATGGACTGTGGACACAGCAGCAGGCAGAATGGCTTCATCTATAGAGGACTTCACGGGGAGGAAAAATTTGCTATCGTGCACAGAAATAGTTCTCACATACGCCTATATTTATACAGTGTCCACAGGTCTGAATAACATCTTTCGTATGAGAGTTTTGCAGCCTGTTAGCACTACAAGAATGTCTGGTACTGGGACTGTCTTTGTGCCTGCCAAAGTGCTAAAAATACCCTGTCATCTGCCCCCTTTCTCAATCTGTAAACAGAGTTTGCTTTTATTGGGTTTGTAAAATAAGGTGAAAGTTACAGATTATGTTCTGGGTGGTGGTAGGGGAGTTTGAGTGCAGGTGGCATTATTTTCAGTGTCTTGCCTTCTGCATTTAAAAGGATCGCCCCTCCCCAAACCCTAAAACCCCAGAAAACAAAGAACTGAGGTGTTGAAAGTGTGGTAGTGTTTTGTTGGTTTTTTGGTTTATAAAGAGCAAACATTTCAGAAATGAAATGTAGAAGAAAACTAGTTTCTTGCTCACAGCAACGTGTCAACTGAGTTACTCGAGTTAACGGTTTTCACTGCTCAAAAAGCAAATTTCAGTCTTTCACTGAAACCCATCTTCTGAAAGCTGATTTGATGAAGACTGCCTTGTTTAAGAGAACCCTGAAATACAATTTTTAAGTGAGCTACTACAGTTTTTAAGTATGTAGTTCGGATTGGACTAGAGTAAATGTAGAAACACCACTAATGACTAATGGCTCCAATTTGGTCACAAGAGTATAAGGTTTACTACTTTGTTTCTTTTGGCTGGTACTCTGCTTAAGAGTCTGCACATTCAGTATTAGGGGCACGCATAGATGAAACATGTGAAGTGCTCTAGCCTTTCGCAGTTGTAGAAGTTTGGCAGATGTTACTTAGCTGTTGGAATAACCATAATGGTATTTGAGGATAGGTTCATATGAGCTTAAACCTTCAGACCTGGGGGTAGATATTTAATATTTTTCTTTTTTTTAAATTTAATTTTTTTAATTTTTAATAGTAATTTTGAAACATGAGATCAAGTGTTCTGTTTTGTAGGGTTTTAAGTATCAAACTCAATATATGTTAGTTTGTAAATCAGCCAATCTAGAGTTAAAAACCATTAAACATTTGTCTGGCTGTATTGGGTCTTTGGTTACTTGTTCTGAAAAATACATTCAAGAGTCTGCCTATATGTGTATATGAATGTGTGTTGGAAGCATGAAATACTCCATCTATTTGAAAATAGCATGGCCCACTACACAAAATCCTTTTTCAAGCATCTGGAATGGTTTTAACTGCATGGCCTGTAGCATACCTGTACTGTTGAAATGCTGCACTGGAACTTGAGTTCTGTGATCACCAAGGGCTAATGGAGTATAAACCCTGTGCACATTGTGTCTTGTTGAATCTTGAGTTTTCCTCCTTTTTCCTTTCCTTACAAACAAACAAGTCCCCATACCAAACAGGACAAACAGATGTTAGAGTGTGAGCTGTGCAGTTACTTGCTGCCTGATATTTCTCATGTGAAAGAACAGCAGATTGTTTACAAATACAGAAAATGTCAACTCTGTCTCTTCTCCATTCTGCCTCTGGAAGGGTTGGACAGTGTGTTCAAGGGAACCATTTCCATCTGCTCAGCCGCATGGGATGCGGTTCTGCTGTAAGTCTGTTTGCTGGCGTTTTCGTTTATAAACTTGGATAAGCTAGGACCATTCGCTCGCATTGCTTACATGTTAGTATAACAAGAGTTCAAGACTTTTTCCCTGTCGTATTTAATGTGGGCGTCCTTTCCTGTTCATCAGTTGTGAGCCATTTGCTTCCGAGCAGGTGTGTGCCATAGTCAACTCTGCACTGTATTCGTGCTGAGGTTTGGAGGCTGCTGTTGGGCGCCTGGAGCTGTTAATAGCTTGTGACAGGCCTAGACTCCAGTTTAACTTATCTCTGACTTTTTTTTGAGGGTCTAGAGTTTTTCAGCAAAGGCAGGGAATATTGCTGACTCAACTCCCCTTTTTCCGTCTAATGTTTTTCCCAGACAGTTTCCAGGATGCAGCTGTTTGACTCTTGTAGCCTCTGTGGCACCCTGAATTAACTGTGAGCTGTAAAAGGCTACTTCTTTTTCAGCGCTCAACTACATCTAAATTTGCAGTAGACCAAGACTGACTTCTGAAATTTTTGTGCTAGTGATTATGATTGATATTATTACGTGTCAGTGGAGGTGAGACCAGAACCCTCACTTTGGGATCTTCGCTGGTGCTATGATGAAATGCAGCACTCTTGTCAGAAAATCCATTTGTTTAGTTGTATCAGTCCATTTTTATGTTTCAGTTTAACACACACTTGGAGGAGAGGCTTTCTCTCCATTTCTAAGAGCTCCTTCTGCTTGTAATCGTCATTCTTTCTAAGAATAAAGCAGATCAAATTGTTTGGAGTCTGATATCCTTTTTAACCTCAGTGTGGCGAGTGACTTTCTCGGATTCCCCTGCTGCTCTCATCCTCTCTGAACACAGCTCATTTTGGCTATTAGTTCCACAAACTCATTTAAAATGAGTAATCTGTTATGAGTAATGAGGTGTGTGCTTTTATGTGAAAGAAAACAAATCGGCCGCTGTGCAAGCCTTTCAAATTCCTGAGTGTGATTGGAGGTGTGGGTTACAGGAGAAGCAGATAGTGAGTGAAAACAACTCTCTGCCGGGCTCAGCTGCTCCAAGTATTTGTGGTGTTGTGTGTTTATTTATGAGCCTGTCTTTGCTAGGGATTTGCTGCCCTGTATCCTGGTAGGGAAGACTCATGGGCAGAATGAGGAAGCCCTCATTAATCTTCATGCTCTTGTTTAGAATTTCTTGCACTGCCTGCTGCGGCTCCTGTTGGAGCGGGGACTGGCCTCTCGCAGTGAATTGAAATGGCTAAGATTAATATTAATCCCTTTAATACTGCAGCTCATGATATAGTCATTAGGTGACTTGGAACTAATCCTGCCCACCTAACTAGTGTGATTTATTAAATACACATGGAGGATTTAGTGTGAATACAGCTTGGTGGAATAGGCATCAAATAAATACCGCTGTGTATCTCTGTTAATGCTGGCAGATTGGGACACAATTGCAGGACAGGCTAGGAAGAAACAGGAGTGCAAGGGATACTGATCATACGGTTCAATGGAGTTTACCTTTTCTGGATTAGTAGTAATGATTTTTCTATCTGGACACGGCATGTGCCAAGAGGTAACCACAACCTAAATGACGCTTAAAAAATAGAATTAAGAGATTGGGAGAAGTGTGGGTACGTTTATACGCCGCATTCAGCAGTAGAAATAGCTCAGCTTCCTTGCTGTACTGTGAGGAGACAGCAGACCCTCTTGGTTGTCCTGCTCTCGGCCTTCCAGTGTGGTGTGCCAATTAACATCCCATCTGCAAACATTCAAGGTATAGAATAGGAAGATGGTTAATTAGTACTAAGCTAATGAACATTAACCTTCTATTTCAAAATAACAGAGTCTTACAACGAGTTGGAAAAATAGCTGGCTTTTTTCCTTATGTGCATGATAGAGGACTCTGAGGAAATGATTTTTTTTGATGGGTTATTTACTGATTTGATTAAGAAAGGATTGTTTAAAGAAACTGAGCAGAAAATGGTGTTCTGGGCAAGGAGTGTCTGTGTATATTAGATCTGAAGAGATGACTTCCTGACATCAGTCCTGGTGACATACCCATTTTGACATGATGGGGAAGAGACATCACAGGTAAAGTTGATCAATTTCTAGATGCTGGAAGTAGAAGACTGTGAGAATTTAGGAAATGATCTGAATTTAGTCTGATTGTTGCCTGTTAAAGCTGACAAGCTGCGAGATGCTGCATTGTGAGCAGTACAGGCTTCCTTACTTATCCTAGAAGAAATCTTAGCGTGAGCTGGAGACACCATGCAAAAAATGCCAAGGAAAGATTAAGATGTATATGCAAAGATTTTATGCTTTTTATGCCTATCATTTGCTTTTTGCACTTTAAATCTTTTTAGTTAAAACAACAAAACTTGAAGCTTTTCTTGAGACTGCTTTTTTTGAGGTGCTTTCAGTGTATCATTCATGGACCCAACACAGCTGGACCAGTAGCATTTAACAGGGTAGGAAGTAAACTGGTTTGTGGTCAGATTAATCCTTCCCAGAATGTGGTGCAAAGGGGCAAATTTGTTAAACCAGAGCTGTAGACTAGAGAGGCAGAGCTGGATGTGAGGGACAGAGCTTGCTGAGCTGTACTTGACACAAATTCAGAAATTATTTATTAGTAGATTTTATTTTTCACTTGAATTTTCAGATAAAGAAATGGAGTCCTGTATCTAAAGACTGCTTGAGCTGAAGAGGGATTATCTCTGTGGAAGGAGGACTTGCAGTTTGTCCTGCTGACTTCTTTAATAAGAACAGAAAGTTACATTTCAAGTTGAAATGCTTACGTAGGCAGACATTTGGAACATGTCTGTTTATTTGCAGTGGAGAGGTATTATTGACCACTTGCTAACTCTGGGCCAGTCTATTGCTCAAAGTACCACCAGTCTGATACATTGGTCATATTAACCCTAAGTTTTTACAATGAGATTTTGTTTCCTTCCTGAGCTTTATTAATCATAAGTTTTCTAACCAGCTATCTTCTGCTTCCACAACTCCTGTATCATCTTAGGTTTCTGGATTAGGATTGTGTGTTTTGGTTTTTTGGTTTGTTTTTTTTTTTCCTGGGGGTGTGTATGTGTTTTGTTTTATTTGGTTGGGTTTGATTTTTGGGGTTGGTTTGTTTGTTTGTTTTAGTTTTGGTTTGGTGTGTGGGTTTAGGTTTTGTTGTTGTTGGTTTTGCTTTTGGTTTTTTTTACCATGTAAGAGAAAGAAATGCTTTATTCCAATGGCAGCAAATAATTTTTCAGTGAGATGAGTTAAAATGCCTGGCCCCTTTCAAAGAGGGGATGGGACTCGGTTTGCCTGTTCAGTTGTCTTTATCAGTCAATGTGGGAATACAGCTGTGACTTCTCATAAGAGATGCAAGGTCATGCACTAGTTCTTCAGAGACCATATACAATTTCTGATAGAATAAATCTGGTTGTAGCTAAGGAAATTCAAAGTATGCTAAGTATGAAGCTTGCAGAAATGCACGTTTTGGTCTTAGATGTTTGGGTTTTTTGTTATATATTGTTATTGGTACTGAAATAAGATTCTCTGATAGAAAATTTTAAGACTGTAAAAATAATTGCTGTCCTGTTTAATGATTTATCAAATTTATGTTGGTTTATTTTATTTAGATTTGGAATTTTACTAATAGTAATAGATTCCTGACTTTCCTCTCCAGCTTTGAGGTACCTTCTCCCCCGCCTCACCCCAGGTCCCTTCCCTAGCTCTTCAGTGGCTAACAGAACAGTGCAAAAGATTTGTTTGGAAAACAGTGAGTTTCCAGTATGTATAGAAGGATCCACACCTTCTCTGAAGTCTCACACCTTCTGCATTGCTAAGTTGCATGTTACTCTGAAAACTTACTAGAAAGGTAAGAAGCCGCTAGGACTTGCTCTGCATTAAAATTTTAATTTCCCAGAGTAAGATATATAATGTTGCTTCCAGAAAGCCTAATAATGAGGGGGCAGGGAGGATTTTTTTGCTAGCTAGCCTGGTGGCTGTTCATATGTTAATCAAAATTATTTCAAAGATACTTGCCTAACTCAGAAAATTTTACTTTAAATAGGCTGCAGTTGTGATTTCTGTTAGTTTGTGAAAAGGGCATTTTTTTGTCCTAGCTGCTTGCAGTCTAAATAGTCACATTTGTATATGCTGATGCTTGTGGTTGCAGGAGCTAATTAGAATACAGTGAAGCAGAAGTTGGTTATGGTGGTTTTGAGGTTTTTTGTTTGTTTGTGTTTGTTTTGGTTTGGGTTTTTTTTTTGTTTGTTTGTTTTTGTTTTTTGTGAAATGCAGCATTGACTATGCAAAGGGTAGCTGCATGGTTTAGTGACTGATGATTGCCTGTTGGTACAGTTAGGGCAGAGGTAACTGTCAGCTGAATTCTGTTAGAATGTCATCATTCATTATTTGTATAGTAACAAGTCAAATGTGAGGGTCTGATATTTCTTAAATGCTCCCCACCAATGACTTTATAAAGTAAGTAAAAACTTGTAAATTCAGTTAATAAACAATGTATAACGTTTGAGTAAACTTATATTTAAACTTTGCTCTATTCTAAATACCTTTTTTTTTTTTTTTTGGTTTGTTTTAATAGTCTAAAGAACTTTTCTTTGTAAGCAAGGCAGCTGCTTACACTTTGAAGGAGGATTTGAAATATAAGGGACTGCTTCCCACAAGATAATAGCTATCAAAGGAGGAAAACATTAAGGTGGTACAAAAGATAATTTCAAAGTTAAGATAACTTCATCTTCTCCTTTCTAAGAGTTACTTTTAGTGTCTGAGATTCCTGAAATTAAAAAGAACCACACCCCAAATCAGACGCAGTTTATAAGCTTTCCCAGATGGCATAGTTAATAATAAATATTGGTATCTTGAATTATAGGTCAGTTTCTAATCTCTTCTGAAGTGTCTTTACTAGGCAGCCACACCAGCCATCATTCATGCATGTAAGTGAAAGGAGAAAGATGGCAGAGTCTGATACACCATGAAGTAATTTGCCCCCTTCTCCTTGCACATCATATGAGGTACCTTAAAAAGAACAGCTGAATAAGCTCTCCAGTCTGTTTCTGGTTTTGGTGACCTCAGGCATTGAAAGCCATGAGTAAAACCTTAAAGGCTTGAGATCTTTGGTAATTAATTTTAGAGTTAGTTAAAATAGCTTGAGCTTTGCATTGTTGAGGTGTGGGTTTTTTTTTTTGTTTGTTTTTTTGGGTTTTTTTTGTTTGTTTGTTTGTTTGTTTTTTTATTCTTCTTTCTTCAAGTGGCCCTCTGTAAATCAAAGGATAGAAATACTTAGCAGAAAACTAAACCGTTGGTAATCACAGGATTCTTTTTGGGGCTGAGCCCTAATGAAACATTTTTCAGTAACATGGCTGTCAAGGTAGAATTGTAAGAATCACAGAATGGCTGAGGTTGAAGGGGACCTCTGGAGGTCATCTGGTCCAACTCCCATGCTTAACCAGGGCCACCCAGAGCTGGTTGCTCAGGACCATGTCCAGGAAGCTTTTGTATCTCCAGGGATGGGGACTGCACAACGTATTTTGAATTGTTGAAGTTACTCATCCACACTCCTGAATCTGAACTTCCACGATGTCCTGGTCATAATCAAGTTGGTGATTGTCACTTAGTCTTTTAAGGGGTTTATTTTCCATGGTGTGTGGAGACAGGTTTTTTGGGTTTGTTTTTTTTTAACAAATAATTTCATCAGTTTCTTAGCCAATACCTAGTGACATCCGATAGAGAACAGTGCCAGACTCTAGGTGGCCCTTCTCTCTGAGACAGAGGAATGTCTCAGTAGGATCTGTAGCTAACGACAGTTCTGTAGTCTTTACAATTCAGAGATTAGTTGCAAGTATATATTGCTTGTGTGAGCGCTGTGGTAGATAGTTGGGACAGGAAATAAAAGTCACTGTCAGTATATGTAAAAGAATGTTAAGTGAACACCGGACTGCAATTCAGCTAAAGAAACAGACTCACAAATGACTTCTACTTTCAGAGGATGTGACTTAGAGTGAATCATGTCTGCTTTACTTGAAGTCTTGGTTAGTGTCACTGGAAGAGGACATGGGAAAGTTGGATGTTGGTTTGTGGGGGAAGGTTGGGGGGTGGTTTTGTGGTGTGTTTTTGTGGGTTTGGTTGGGGTTTATTGTTGTGGCTTTTTAATTTTTTTTTTTTAAGTTGGTGTATCTGTTAATGAAGAGAATTTCAAGCGTCAAAGTACGTATTTAGGAGTGTAGCCATGTTGAGAGCAAGCGATTTGAGGGTCTTTTGTAACCTTTTAAGTTAGTTTAGGTAGTGAAATAGATAGTGAGAACTGAAGCACTGATTTACTCCAATCTACTCACCCTGCATCTACTAGTTCCTGACAGGACTAGTGTAGTTAATCAAGGTCTTCCCCACCTGTCTTCTTTTTAAATAGGGATGTATAATAATCCCCTTTGGGAAAGGGCAAAGCAGAAGATCTCTGTCCTACCTGGCACAGTGTTGGGTGACCTGGAGAGGACAGTAATCCTATGTCTACTTAAAGATATTTTGTCAGCCAGCTTTCTGCTTCTCCCTGTGTGGTGTGATAAAAAAATGCTTTGAGGAGCAGAAAGGGTTATTGTATATTCAATCTACTGTTCTTTACTGATAATCTAGGGAAGATAACTATAAATTTACCTACCTTTTGGCATTGATAAAACCCTTTGAGATTTCTTCTTTCAGTGAAGATGCAATTTTTATTTTTATTTTTTCCTTTTTTAAACACTTTCCTGCCATTCTGTAACAGAACAAACTTCAGTGAGAGTAAACTCCTCTATTACAGGGACAAATATTGTTGATTGTGTTTGTGCAATCTGTCAGACTTTCTCAAGACATGGAAATATTCCCTAAAACACTGACTGTCTCTACAGTAGAAAGTTCTTGATTTTATAGTCTTCATACCAATGTGGATGAATACAGTATGTCGTTCCCCTCCCTCCCATCTTTCTGTATGAACAAGCAGAATAGATCGTAGCCTGTCATTCCTGAAGCTTAAGAAGAGTTTTCTAATTGCGTTGTGCTTGACCAATTAAAACTTTTGTGAGAATCATCCACATGATGAAATACACAGTATTCTTTCTACTGTTGACTCCAGAGGATCACAGTCTGCTTTGCTTGTTCCTTTTGCAGTCAGCTGCTATCAGAGGCTTTCTTTATTGCACAGCCCATAGCTGTAGTCTTCTAAAAATATCTAGGTTTATTTAGTCTGGAAAAGGCCGAGGGGGACCTAATTGCAGTCTTCCATGACCTAAAGGAGAATCACAGTAAGATGGAGCCATTTCTTAGAGGAGCCAGGAGATCCATAGTCATGAATTTTTAACAGGAGAAAGTTCAGTTGGTCATAGGAGGAAATTCTGGAGTGTTAAATACGGGGGCATGGGAAGAGAGAGTGGAATCTCCATCCATGGAGAGTTTTAATGTTGGACTGAGCAAGGCCTTGAGCAACCTGATAGAACTCCGGAGCAGGAGGTCAGAGGAGGTGATCTCCAGAGACCTCTTCCAACCCAAACCTTTCTGTGGTTCTGTGCTGGCTCATTTTGGTAACTCTTAATCTCCATTGTGTAGTTATCTCTGACCAGCGAAGTGCTGCTTGTTTGTTTAAAACATAATCAATTGATCTTTAAAATGCATGGGGGTGTGTGCACATGCACATGCTCTTCCCTCTTCAGTCTGCACAGTTCCTCTTTTTCTGTACACAGAAGGCCCTTCAGTATCAGCTCAGGTGACTTCTGTGCTGACAAGTGTAGTCTTAAAAAGCAGAATCAACTCTGCCAGACCATAGTTTTCACTACCCAATAGGTTCCAAAAAATGTGGGAGCAAGGAAGGGAAGGACTACTTACTTCCATTTTTATTCTGCCCCTCTCGCACCTCATCTCTGCTTGAAATGTGAAGTGAATCTGAAGGATCCTGCTGTTCCCTAGAGCATGTCATTATCCATTTGAAGGAACCTAGCAGGTGAAGCCAATATATAAGGAGCATTTCTTTTTCTCCACTCTCTCATATGCACACAGTTGTGGATGTTTGTACTCAACAGAACCAGTGTGAAATTTAGTCACAGCCACAGCATGTGTTCCAATTTTCCAGGGAAACTTTCTCCCAGCTGTGGGTTAACCATTTCTCTACTCGTCTTTCTGCCTCTCCAGCATTTTGGAAAATTTCAGTGAGCAGTTTCTGTGACCAAGGAAAACCTGAGAGCTAGAAGATCTCGGTAGTCATATTGGGGAAAGGAGTAAGATTAAGTAAGGTTGGGTGTTGATGTGGTGTTTTGGGTTGTTTGGTTTTTTTTTTTTGGTTTTGTTTTTTTTTTTGGTTTCTTTAGAACAGTTGAGGCACTTGTGTTTTTGCAGACTTGTTATACAATCCCTGCACCCCTCCATTTCTGCCCTGTGCTAGTGACAAACCTAAACTGAAGTTAAACTGTCGTCTGTAGGTGCAGCTTACCTACTGTGAGCACTGCCATGCTGTTGCAAAGGTTCTTACCCCAGGAAAGCTCTGTTCATCTGTGGAGTTTTGCCACGCTTACTTTTAGGCTTCAATTACATTCTTGAGGGAGATGGTACAGATGCTGTATTGAGTGGGGCTAAAGGGTGTGCCTTTTTTTTTGGTTTTTTTTTAAGCAGACTGTTGTACTAAGAGTGAGGATTTTATTCCTGTTTGTGGAAGGAATCTGCTTTGTAGGTATATCCCTGTTTCAGTTTTGCAATCGCTTGTTCAGAGAACTATTATAATGAAGAATAAATGTGTTTGATGTCATTGCTCTGCATGAGAAAAACATGTCTTGAATTATATTTTTGAGTTATCAGTGTATCCTTATGTAAAAGAAGGAAGCTTCCCATCAGCATGCTGGTGTGAAATAAACCTGCTGACTTTCCTCAAGACCCCAAGAGGGAATGCACATTCCTAGATTTAAAATCCTAATATTACTGTGGTAAACAACCCTCGTGTATAATGCCTAGTAATAAAAGTGATTCCAAATCACACACTGGTGGTGAGTCATGTTTTACACCATTCTCTGAAAGAGCCTTGTCACAAATGTAGAAAATAATACGTACTGGGAGCTGCCTGTAGTAATCAACATGAGGCAGAGGGTGATTAAGATACTCATTTGTAGAGGAAACCTGGTATTTTGTAGCACGCTGTCTTCAGCTGCTCTTTCTCTTTGGCCATATTAAGTTATGTTGTGGCTTTCTTTGCCCACTGCTGCTCTTTTCACTCATTTCTCTATTTGGATTCTTTTTGTACTGTGATTCAGTCCTTCACAGAGCAGGAAAATGACATCTTCAGACTGCCTGCTGCCAGATCACAGCAGTTTCAATTGGAAACTTAAAAGCTGGAGCAGGTGCTGGAAACTCTATTCTCCCTTTGGTCTGATTCATTGAGTGCCAGCCTTCAGCTGAGGAATGGGGAAGGAAGAATTGATTTTGTGACTAAAATCTTGGACTGATTAATATCTGCAGTGGTTCAAACAGCAGTGTGAGGACTTCATAAATTAGCTGAATGTGGTGGAACTTGAGGTGGTTGCAGTGCAACCGAGGGAATTGTTCTAGATCTGAAGTTCTGACACAGGACCAAGCTGCTGTTTGACGACCTTAGTATCTGCAGCAGATGTTTTATCTTCTTCTTAAGAGAAGACAGGAGCAACATACTCTATTTCTGCTGCTTTTCTGGAAGCCCCTAAATTTGGTAAAGTGGGGGGTGTTTTGGGTTTTGGGTGGGTTTTTTGTGTTGGTTTTGGATTTTTCTTTTTTTTTTTCTGTGTTTCAGTTCAGTCACAGCCTGAGTCTGCAGCTTCTGTTTAGAAGACTGATTTAGAAAATCATGAATGTTTTCTGGGGATGGTTCTGGAATGAGCTCCTGGTTTGTGTTTAGTTATTGCAGCTACTAACTAATAGAAGATCTGGGAAAGGAAAAACTCTTCACTTGGTGAATGTTAGAGTGGCTACATTCATGATGTACAATGTCGGAGGTTTGGTTTTTTTTCTGGCAAGCACAAATCAGAAATGGAATAACTTAGGTAGGAAGAGACCAGTGGAGGTCATCTGCTCCAATCTCCTGCTGAAAGCACGAGCAGCTTAGAAGAGACATTGTGTTCGGGGTTAGAGCCAGATGTACTCTGATGATCTCCAAGGATGCAATTCCCACTTCTCTGACCAAACTGCCTTTCACAATATCTAATTGGCACCGTGTTGCACCTTGTCTTCACTGCATTTTATACTCTTCTGCATTCTTCCACCACTTTATTCCTATTAGAAGACACTCATTGCCTAGAAGTGTAATGTAATAAAAGAATGAAAGAACATTCTGGCTTGTTTGGACTAGATTAGAGACTTTTGTGTGTGATGTTTGGGAAATGAGACATGAGTGCTTCTGCTGTTGGCTTTTTCGAGAGCTGATGTTGATAATACAGCCTTGTAAGCTCTGCAGTTTCTTCTCCTGTAAGGTGTAACGACAGTAGCAGTTGTGGAATACCAGCAAGCACTGAGTCTTGAATATGATTATCAATTGAATTTGGCTGTCTGGTTCCAGACCTCGATCTAGAAGTCGCAGTAGTCTTTCAGTGTAGGGCATCTACTTCTCTGGATTATCCCTCAGCATTGACAGGTGAAAGCAGTGCTAGGAGGAGAAAACCCTGAAGCTCCTTAAGAGGTGTCTGAGGAATGATTTTTGTAATGCTGAATGGGCATGTGAGATTAAAGTATTTAGAAAGGTTTATCTTCAGACAGTGCTTAGTTATTAGCCTTAGCTTTTTGGAAAACTAATTGAGATGTTACAGACCAGAACCTTTTCATAGAAGCCTTATATTCTCATGTCTCAATAGTCTGGACCAGAACTTAACATGTTTTCAGGGCGAACACTAGCTTGTTTGTCATGGTTGGTGGAGGGCAGTGAAAGAGTTAAAGAGTGAAGTATTTGGGGTTTTTGTTTTTCTTTTGTTTTTCTTTCTTTTTTTTTTTTTTTTTTAAACACCCTTAACAGGAGTAACTGTTGCTTCTGCTCATCACTGCTCCTTTTGCATGTTGCTTTTTTAAAAAAAAAAAAAAAAGAAAAAACCAAACCAACAAAACAATAGAAACCCAACCAAAAAAACCCACAACCAAGAACACACACACACACACAAACCCACAACAAAACCAACCAACCAAACAGAAAACCACCCAAACCAAACCACCACATTTTGTTTAATTCAGTGTGATAAAACATCCGTTATTTGTAAGTTGATTGAGCATAAAGTATTTCATTATAAGATGGTCATCCATCACTGCAGGCTGGGGGCTGCAAAAAACATTAACTGTGCACTTTTGGCTGGAATGCAGCTTCTCCAGAATAATGCAGCTTCTGTGTAAAGTATGCAGCATTAAAAAATGGACTGTTCAGGAAAACAGGTGCTTGCCTTGCTCTCCCAGTGCTTTGGGATTTCATCCCAAGTTTTTAGAAGGGCCCTCAAAGTCTTTCTGTTACCTAGAGTCACTTTCTGGTTTTAGGTTTTAGGCACTGGCCTCAGAGCTGAACAAAATGCTGCTCTGTGTCAAGTGGTTTCATTCTGACAAGGCCGTGAGAATTTGCTAGCTGTTTAAGTGCTGCTTTGTAGAAAATGATGTGTGGTTTACTACCTCATTTGTTTGCTCCTCTGAAAGTTAGGTTGTCTTTTTAAAATAAAGTTCCTTAAGGCTGACACCCCAAAAGTGAGTGACCAAGCACTGCCAAGTTGTTTCTAGATGTGATTCCAGTATGCCCCTCTTAATTTCCTTGATACTTCACAAACTGAACTACTGGTTTTCTGTGTGATAGATTATAATGGTTATTTTGATCTTGTCATATATGACAAGTGCTTGTCATATTTCTTTAACTTAAATATGAACTTGAAAAACAGCTTCCTTCACTAAGATTCTTTGTTAACTTTTAGTTTTGGGGAAACATGGGATCATGGTGAAGGTTCTACAGCACAAGTCCTACAAGGAGTAGCTGGGAAACTGGGTTTGTTTAGTCTGGAGAAAAGGAGGCTTGGGGGAGACCTTATTTCTCTCTACAACTGCCTGAAAGGAGGCTATAGCAAGGTGGGAATTGATCTGTTCTCCTATATAGCAAGTACTAGGACAAGAGGAAATGGCCTCAAGTTGCACCATTTAGGGGAGATTTAGATTGGATATTGGGAAAAATTTCTTCACCAAAAAGGTTGTCAAGCTCTGGAACAGCCTGCCCAGGGAAGTGGAGTCACCATTCCTGGAGGTGACTTTTAAATAAGATGTGTAGATGTGGTGCTGAGGGACATGGTTCAGTGGTGACCTTGCAGTGCTGGGTTAATGGTTGGACTTGAAGTTCATTTACAGCCAGGATGATTTTATGATTCCAAGATGGAGCAGGAATCCTTTATTGGATTGCTATTACTCTGAGCTGCTTTTTTGAGATTATTTCCAGGTAATCTAATGGGACAGCACTTTAAAAGGCTGAATGCATCCCCTTCTCCTAGGAGGGACTGAAGCAGAGATGAAGTGACTTGACCAGGAGCATGAAAGTGAGATAAGTGGCAGAGACTAAGGGTGTACTGATTTACCTATCTGCGGTCAAGGATCTCGCTACCATCTAAAGCTCAGTTTATTTGCCTTTGTGCTTATATCCTGTCAGAGCAAGTTCTGTATGTCTGGGCTTGAAAATAAAAAGGAAATTCTTCTGTCTTTTTACCAAGTCTTGGAAACAAACACTGTTCGAGTATAATGATTCCATTCCAGAGGTCATGGCAGCAGAAACGCTAGGGGTGAGAGGTTAAAGAAGCATTGTGTCCACTGACCTGTTCAGTGTGTGTTGTATATTCCAGTTGGGAAGCTGGGCTGTGTTGTGCCCTAAGGGAAAGAGAGAGGCATTGAAGAAGCCCCTGTAAGTGTGTGAACCAGGGGCTGACTTGAACAAACAGCCCCGTTTATCTGGCTGAGTTGAAGTTTTGTGCTGTGCTGTCGCTGTGCTGTCACTTTTAGATCACTCTTGCTGGACAGCATGCAGTAATGATGGCCTTCATAAAATTAGGACAAGATCACTCAATTGAGCTTCTGAAGCACTTTAGTGTTTTCTTCTGTCATGGACATGTATTAGATAAAAAATATTAGCAATAGACCAGAGTAGATATATTTGGCACTTTCTTACAGGCTGTAACCATTATTCCTTTTTTAAGGTATAGTGCTAGTGGCTTATATACCAAGGAGTTACTCATACTCCTTACACAAGCCTGCTGCTCAGGATACCAGTTATCTGTCATCTGTTAAATGACCACTTCAGAGACACTGATGCAGCAGGGAGCCAGGACCATGGGGTTTCTATGTCAAGCCAGGCTGTACCTGAATCTTTCTTTGGTGTTTGCACTCTTCCCAGGAGAGCTATGAACTGTCAGTATACACATGGACTCTTCATGCTCTGGAAGACTTTGTCTAAACTGGGAATGATAATGATGTGAGCAGAAAAATTCTGTCCCAGATCGCAACTGATCATTGGCCAAAGGTGTTGCACAGGGAGCTTTGACTTAGTCTGGTGCTTCAGAGTATGAGATTGTCTCAAGGAAACAGTTACATTCATAGGCTACCTGTGCTTCTGTGCCTTGTAGCAGAAGTTTGTTAGATTCTTTCCGACACTGAAACTGAAACAAAATCAATAGTATTTTACCTTATAGACTGAAAGAAAAAAAGTGTTCTTGGCAAGTTTTGTTGACCAAAACAATGGTTTAAGAATATCAGTTAAGGACCTCGCCAGCAAAGATCGTCCCTTGCCAGGGGAACAGCTAGTTCAGGTTGAACCCCAGATGACCCCGAAGTCTTGCTGCTTGGAAGAGGAATCCTTCTGAACTACCGTGTACACTTTCTGCTGAAGATGATAATTTCTGTTTAACTAAGTACACAGATGCTCTGAGTCTGGAGGAGCTGGCAAAATAGGAATCAAAAAATACTTTACCACCTCTCACTTGTTAATAAACGTGGTTCTTGCCTCTGGAATGCTGCTATGACCCTAGTAATTAATGGAGTTTGTTAATGTAGGCTGAATTACTGTCTTAATATACAGATATGGTAAAGTGTAACGCTTAGGCTCCCAACTGGTAAACAGCCGCTTGTGTATTCCTCTGTCCAGGCTGCAGTAAGGGCAACTTGACTTTTATGAATGTGTGGAATCTCTTCATTTCTTCACATAATTTTTTTTAGGTACTTTTGATTCTTCACAGACATTTTATTGTTTTACAGACGATGCATGATTCCAGGACATGGGGGGGGGGGATTTAAAAAAATAAATGGATTTGAGGGCTGATATAATATTCTTTCCATGATGCCCATCATAAGATACATCCTATTTGTTGATCACAGAAGTTATATTACATTCACAGGTATCTTCAGTTGCAAAAACTGTAAACGAGTGTTAAATCTCGGGCTTCTGCTTCCCTTCAGGTACCATCAGCATCTTATATCAGTAGATAACTCTAGTGCCTAGTGGTATGCAGAAATTAATTTCCTTCCCCAGCCTATTCTCAAGAGCATAATATTCACTTATTCTCATCGTTCTAGTAATTGAGCTGCCTTTTAATGGAGGCAGTCTGAATTTCTGCTTTTGTATGTGTACGCAGATTACTGATTGCTCCAATTATTGCTGTGGGGGGAAAAAGAGTTGGTTAATGTTTTTGCTGTTGCAGTGTCTTAAGGCAACAGTTGGATTGGCTGTCACCAGACCAGTCTGCTTCTGTTCTCTTTCTACTCCTCTACGTTTGAAACTAATATTGCCATGATATCTCTTACCCTGCTCTCTCTGAGGCTCCCATTTTGCATCTGTGGTAACTTAGTGTGTTGGTTCTTGAGCTCTGGGCAGTTGTGTTTTGCCATTAGCACTTGAGAATTTTACTTTCTCGTAATAACAGGGCAAGTCACAATGTCTCCCAGATTAGTTCAGGTTGGATAGAAGAATTTGTGTAAATCATAACAGTAAGGTACATTAAACATTTGAGAGATTTTTGTCATTAAAAGATTCTCTTTCCTCTTGGGCCATCAGGCTTTTCTTCATTTCGTTCTTTGAATTCTGTATGTCTCACTGATAGGTTTTAGATACTCTGGTAACACAAGAAATGTCTTGGCTTGTTTGGGATTTGTTGTTCTTCAATTTCCTTTTAATTTTTCCCCTTGGCACTCATGGGCTTCCCTTGAGGAAATGGTAAACAGAACGAGGTAACATCCAGACAGCTAATTGATGATAAAACTGTAATCTCTTTCTCCAGACTCTTAAAAATAGTGAAGCTTTCCTTTTCACAACATGGTGAATTTGCAATGAGAGCGCTATTCATAGCATGGTAGGCACACAAAGCTGTAGAGAATTACTGTGCTTTAAAATACCAAAGAAGAAGTTTTAATTTCTCCTGGGCTTTTAAATTGCCTGCTTAGTTTGGGCCTGGTACTGTGCAAGATGTGTAAAATATCATAGTGAAGCAAGTCCAGTGACTGAATAGAGTTCTGTAGAGTGTCACAACCTAATTGCTCTGCCTTCGACATGTGCCAATTTCTTTTAGAGAGGAGAAAGAGTGCTTAAACTTGACACACATCAAACTTGTGCTGTCAGTAAGATGGACGGATCAGTCTATCCTCTGGACTTGGCAGTGTGCAATGCAATTCCCCATAGGTTTCATTTAGCCTGGTCGGCCTTGTTAGAGTGGCCGTGCTCTCTCTCTCGTATTAGGAGGGAACCTTGGGAAACCTGGCCCTAATTCACAACAGCAGCAAGATCAATAACTATCAGTGTTTGGTCAAGGGCAGATGAATTTGTCATGGGATGACTGCTTTTTGCTTTGGTTTAGTTTGGTTTAGTAATTTCATTTAGAGTTGAATGTCATTGGCTCAGAGGAGTGCCCATGGGTTCTGAAGTTCAGAGCTGGTGCGGGTTCATCAGAAGAACTGGCTGCTATCATGTGCTTGGTAATTTTCTGTAAGAAATCTCTGAAAACAATTTCAGCTGGTTCTAGGTAGAGAAAAGATGAAGCTTACCTGCATTTCACTCACCCTGTTGTTATGGGATGGTTGTGGTTTGGTCGTTTGTTTTAAAGTTCCAGTTAGCTGTGAAACTCATTGCAATTCAGCTTACTAAAGGACTTCTTCCCTGTAGGTGTGTGGGCAAGTTGATTTCTCTTCCCTGGAAGTTCTTCAGAGCTTCATGTGAAGTAATTTCCACCCATGGGAAAAAAAAAATTGAACCTTCAGAAAGGCAAAGGATTTCAAATCAGTTTTTGTAGATCTATTGAGGAGTTTGGTTTTTTTGGAGTAGGATTAAGTGCCATTAGAATTGGCACTAGCAGTTTAGAGCTTGCATCTGTCTGAAAAACCCACAAAAGTAGTTGTATATTCCAGAACCTAGAAGAGGCTCAGATCAGCTGTATTCCCCAATCTCGTTTCCTTGGGAGCAATCTGCCACTCTGTAAATGAGATTCAAATTTACTTAAGTAATTCTGAATTTGCATATGTGGCTTTACAAACCATGGGTCTCAATCTAATCTTTCTCTGGAATGTGCTAGCATAATCACGCGTTCTCAGGTGCTCTTTCTCTGGTATAACATAGGAGGAAGAGTTTCTAGAGAGCAAGGATGGAGTAGCATTGAAGTTACACTTAAACATAGATGGGTATTAGTGTTAACACTGGCAATGAACACACGGCAGACCAATTTGGAAAAGGGAGGCTTTTCCTATGTAGAGCTAATTGATTTGGTGCCTTGCTTCAGAACAGTCATGTCCTTTCAGATGTATTCAGATCACAGAGTGGGAGGAAATGCTCTAGGATTCATAGCAAGGTCTTCTCCTGGTGACCTTCAACCTTGCTATACCAAATTACCCCTCAGTTCACTTCAAGAGCTATACTTGGTTTGAACCAGAGCCTTTTGAACATAACCTCTGACTAATAAGTGTCAACTATAGCTCAGAAAAAAGGTTTGTCAAGATTATTCCCATCTCTGCTCTCTCCTCAGTGCTAAGAAATAAGAGCAGAATTAAACAACTAACTTTTGAAATAAACTGCTCTCCCAACAACTGTGGTTTTTTTTTTTTCTTTCTGCACTCAGCAATCTGTATGACGAGTTAGAAATTCAAGGAGAAGTAGTTGTGTCTACTCTTAAGTCCATCTGGATAGGAACCGTGAAAGCTTGCACTTGGTATAGCTCCATATTTCCTGTTGATGATGTTTGTTTGCCTTGTGAATGAAGTGAGTATCTTCTACTTCTCGTAATATCATTCCTGCTGGAAGTGAGCACTGCAGCTGGATGAAAAGTGCTTAGAATAACAGTAGAGAGACAGTGAGAGTTTTCAGTGTAATTTTGGCT
>JAAGNO010022686.1:37305-49791 GCA_033439905.1 Ceryle rudis | reverse complement strand
CTTTTTCATTCCCAAAACTGCCATGGATTGTCTTGAAAAGTTTAGGAAGCTTGTTAGTTGTTCTTTCTCCAGCTCAGTGCATATGCTTTCTTGTGTTGCACCTTTAGAGAGGATACTTGCTGTCCAAAGCAGCAAGCAAAGTGCCTTTTTTTCTTCTTTGGTGCTTATATGGGTATTCTGACAGAACAATACAGGTAATAAGACAGAAGAGTTTTTAAATTTGTCTTGTGGGTTTTTCCTGTGTTTGACAAGCAAACTTCTAGTGTTGCAGAAACACAGTTTGTAATAGAGGTGCAAGAGAGCCGGCTGACCTGGTTGTACGTTGTTGCTATGCATGTAATAGTGTGAGGCTCTGCGTGTAGCGGGTGTTACAGACGTGGCGGAAGGTGGGGCAGGGTCTGTATATTTCATATGATCATGCAATTCCAGGAGTACTAGGAAAATGCAACCGTATCTGCCAGCTAAATAAAGCATGAATTTAGGCAGCAGTGGCTCTGTAATTTTTTTGTAGTGTGTTCTTGCAATGGCATCTATTTTAGAGGGCTCCAATGTGTTGAAGATGGTTTGTGAAGTTCACTTCCTTACAATTGCTTTTCAAAATATGTATGTATACCTGTGTATGTATATATTTAAAAGCAACCCTGACCTTCCCACCAGCCTTCTGAAACTAAGCTATTGCAGGTGTCTTTCCTCCGACATTAAGCTTGCTGTAGATTCTTAAAATGTATCCTAATGAATCAAGTCTAATTTAATGTCTATTTAAAATTATTTTTATTGACAGAACTATCTGAAATTGAACCCAACGTCTTTCTTCGACCTTTCCTGGAAGTAATCCGTTCTGAAGACACTACAGGCCCCATAACTGGATTGGCCCTCACCTCTGTGAATAAGTTCCTCTCATATGCACTAATAGGTATGTTACGTGGCTTCCTGGGATTTACCAAAATGCCAGCCAAATGCATCTCTGTGACACGTCTTTGGCCAGGATACATGCTTGCAGTCTTAATGAGTAGATTGGGGAAATAAGAAAACTGCCATTAATACTGGGGAAATAGGCATCCGCAGTTTCCTAAGAGCATACCTGATGGTCTTTCACAGCGCTACAGCAATGGCTGGAAATGGAGCCAGAGCTTCTAGTCTACCCTGACTGCTGCGTGTGCTTATGGCCTGCTGCTGGACTGTGGTGGTCACCAGATGCTTTTTAATGCAATCTGAGCAAAACGGCTGGGGAGGGGACAATACCAGCTTGGATTGCAACACCGTAATATATGGAAACACAGTGAAATTTATTGAGTATTGTGGGCTAATACTCTGCTCTAGAGGGAGGATGGTTTTTTGCCCAGTCCCAGCCCCTGTCCGGTGGTGTACCAGTACTCTTGTCACAGCTGTCACAGCAGAGACGGTTTTGCCACTGCCCGGACTTTCAAAGGTGCATGTTCTCCTTTATATTTGTGAAAGACTAATAACGTGCACGTGGTCAGTTCCCATGGCTCAGCTGACTTGTGGTAACTCATTAGCTGACTTTCTGCCTTCAGTTTGGCATCCTGTTGTTAGTGATGCTTGATTTTTCTGTGGGATTCTGTTAGTACTTTCTGATCGTACCTGGGTGAATTACAAAACTTGTTCTCTGTGTTTGTTTATATGTAGTCTCAACTGGAGAAAATTATTTTACTTGTCTTCCTCTCTCTCAAGTTCAGATTTCTTGGTTCTTTTCCTCCCTTACATTGTAAGTGAACGTTGTTGATCTTTGGGCACTGTTGTTTTAAATATTTTGTTCTTTGGGGTTAGAATGAGGGAAGTTGGGGAAAGAAAGGCTTGATGTAGAATCGTAGAATCATAGAATGTAGGTGCAGATCACTTTTGTGGGAAATGCACAAAATTAATATGAGCAAAAATGGTGATATGGAAAAAAGTTTGATGGAAATTCAGTGTATCAAGACATCAAGTAGCAGGCAGTATTGGGTAAAATTAAGTGGCAAAAAAAGAAATCAAATGATGCAATATTCATGTCACTTCATAGGACAAAAAGAAATCTTAATAAATAAGCCTGTAGCACATGTCCCTCTGAAGGGACTAAGCAATAATGCAAAACATATTAGTTTCAAAATAGAATGAGGGGTGCACTCTTCTGGGATTTTGTGGTCTGGGTGGGATCAGAACATCAGGTTGATAATCACATGTCCAGGCAAGTGTCTGCACAGGCAACAAATACTTGATTTGAGGCAGAAACAGGCAAAAATATGGTAAAGAATTTATAGCCTTTCTCTAGCTACTTGTTGATGTGTCTTTGTAGTAGACAGTGGAAAAGACCTTCTGCCTGGCTTTTGTTGTGGAGCAGAACCTGTAATCTAAGACCTCCGTTGCTGCTTCAGGTGACATTCACAGCAACCTTGTCCTTTGTGCTGCTCCAGATACCAGTGAGGCTGGGATTAGTGGTGCTGACTGAACATCTGGCAAGGGCTGTGTTTTTAAATTAAAGCTTTATGGTCGTGTATTTCTCTCTGAAGAGAGAAATGTAAGAGAAAGGGTCTAAAGACTGCCTAAAGATAGGAGAAGGTTAAAAACTTCCTTACTATACCAGTCTGTTTCAAGCTGTATGGAGCAAGGATGGACTCTGGCGTAACCAAAGTGAGGAAATTCCAGCGTGGCTGATATTTGTGGTACATTTTGGGGCTGCACAATTGAGAGGTGAAACCAGCACTTTTTTTGAAATGTGTCACTAACTGTGTCTGTTCTCTGAGTGGATGGCTTCTGCTGTACACATTGGGTAGAAAACCAGTGGGCAGTGAAAGGGCCAAACTCCTCTGGTAATTATCTTTGTTTAAAACAGATTTCTTTTGCTATTTCCAAAGCATTTAATCACTAATCCTCATGCCATCTCACTGTTTTTCTTACTCTGTCACATGTCAGCAGGTGGTTATCTGTCTACTTTACAGGTCAGTATTACTGAGGGGTATGTTTTAAAATCAGTTAGAAAAGAATAATTCTTGAGTAGCCTTTGAGACTTCTGTTCTCTTGTAGGCTGAATTGCAAAGATCTGTCCTGAGATTGTTGGATGCAGCAGGTTGCTAACGGTGCGGTCACAGCTCAGTTAGATAAAATGACTTGATAGCCACAATGTATGTGTTTTAGTAGGCACGGTTAGCCTCGCAGAGATTACCCTCTGCTCTCAGTACTGTTGTGTCAAGAGTTACAGAAGATAAATTACAGAGTAATTTTTAAAGTACAAGAAAACTGCACAACAATACTAAACTCCTGTTGATTTTTATCCCTCAGATTAGTTCTTTCCTTACTCAGCAGTTTTGCACTAGCTTGCTGCCAGCCTTTTTGATGAGCTCGAACCTTAGCTGTGAGAAGACTAGCGCCTGAATTTCAGAATTGTATTTTTTATATTTTCCTTAGAAAAGGTCTGTGCTCTTTGTATTACCGCAATGTGTCCACAGCAGCTTCTGGCTCCATTTCTAAAGTTAGCTTTCCCTGAAGACTGAGAGGGGATCTTATTAATGTTTACAAATATCTGAAGGCTGAGTGTCAAGTAGAAGGGGTCAGTCTCTTTTCAGTGGTGCCCTGCGATAGGACAAGAGGTAATGGACACAAACTGGAACACCGGAAGCTCTACCTCAACATGAGGACAAAATTCCTTGCTGTGAGGGTGACAGCCTGGAACAGGCTGCCCAGAGTGGAGTCTCCTTCTCTAGAGACTTTAAAAACCCACCTGGATCTGTTCCTGTGTGGCCTGTCCTGGGTGATTGTGCTCTGGCAGGGGGGTTGGTCTCGATCTCCAGAGGTGCCTTCCAACCTGAAAACTGCATATCCATAAATGAGTAGCTGTCACTCAGCTTCCAGAGAGAGAACTTGCTGTTTGGGTAGTTTAAAATTTGTTCTCCCCTCTACCTTCTCTGTATCCTTGGTGATTTATTTTATTCCCATTAAAGGCATTACCTATCAGGATTCTGGATTTCCCTGATAGTTGGGAGACAGGATTTTCTGCTTTCTGCTTGTTCTTTTGCCTGCCTGTTGCGAGAGTATACCCCATATGAAATACCTGTGCCTAGATGGGGTCTCCAGACCTTTGCACTGTAGGTGGCAATTTTCAAACTGCTGTTCTGCTTCGTCCAAACTGGGGTTTTTTGTTAGTGATTCTGAGCAGGCATTGACACATCTTTCGGTACTGTTTTCTCACGGGGGAACAAAGAAGCAAGTTGATCTTTTCTGTGTCTTGCTTCTGCGAAGTAGAAGTATCTGTGCTTTTAATTGAACTCGAGAGGCTTTATAAATTGACCTGAATTTGTAGAGCTGTTCCAGGGAGCCGGGACTGAAGTAGTCAGGCGTGATGTGTATTGGGAGAGAGATGTGTTTGTAAGTGTTGAAGGTAGGGGCTAGAACAGCAAAGCAGTAGTCATGGATATGTTAAAGAAGCATATGCACAACTTGCTGGCATTTCCTTTTCACACAAACTATTTATCTATAATTATGACTAAATTTATCTCTGTCCTGGTTTTGGCTGAGATAGTCACTTTGCTTCCTAGTACTAACATACAGTGCTGTGCTTTTGGATTTATCAGGAGAATGAATTTAGTATAAGCCTAGAGCAACTCAACATCTACTGGAAGAGGTGAATCTCTGTGTTCTGCCTGTGGGACCCATTTCTGCAGCAACTGGCTTTTTCTTCTTGATGCCTGCTTAGCTGCATTCCACTGTAGTTGAAGTTGATGAACAATGATGCTAATGTAGGTGCTGATGCTAACACCGCTGGTCTTTGCCTGAATTAATTGAGGAAATTTAGAATGATCCTACATCACCGTTGGTGGTTTAAACTATTGTTTCCATTTGTAAGAGTGCACCGAGCACCAACATATGGCTGATTTTGTTGCCTCTAGTAGAAGAGTGTTAGCTTCTAACTGAATTATTAGCCTTTATCGAAGGTACACAGAGAGCTGCCTTTGACAGACAGACCTCTTACCTAGTGCTTCCCAGTGTTAAGAGTTTGGTACCCTGTTGAGAGCTCCTGCTGAAGCAGGTGAAAAAATGACTGACTGGTCTTAGAACAGACTCTTTGATAGCTCACTGAGGTTTGACTAGCAAACCAGGAGAGGAACTCGCTCTCAACTCTGCAAGATAATTTTGTGTGTATGTGAGAGAGAGAGAGAGAACTATATCAAAAGTAGGCAAGCCCTGCAAAGTGCTGTTTCTATGCAAATTTACAGGACTCTGAAATACAGTGATGCCATTTCAGTTTTATGCATCTATGGGAAATTTCTTACCCTGCATCCCCTCAGAATCCCCCCACTACGGTGGAGGCTGCTCTCTTTGGACCACCATAAAGGCAGCTTTCTGTAATGCCGAGGGCTTAGCCCCTCCTAAGTGTGAACACAACTGGAGTCTGAGACAGAGTCTGCAAAACTTGTCTGCAAAGTATACAAGGTCTTGCTTGGTTCTTCTGTCAGCTTCATTCTTGTTGGAGCTCATGAGGCCCCACTGCCAATTAATGAGGTATTAACTAGTGTTTAGGTTGTCTCTTTTCTTTCCTAGTGACTGTTTAGGTGGGAAGGTAACAAGATTCTTGCCTAGTGCCGTATTGTTTAAGTGAGAATGAAATCAAAGCCGGAGGCAGCTTTTCTGAAGCCGCTGTAATGTGGCACAAGATACTGTTACTAGCAACAATCTCGCCCTAAACACTCTCTCAACTGCACCATTGTTTGTAGCTACAAAAGACTGAAATGGAGAAAAGGAGCCTTGATGAATGATTGAAGAGGGAGGCCTGCAACTCTGATATCTAAACTGTGATCGTGTCTGTCTAGTGTTTTCTCTGGGGAAAGCTACTGGTCCATTCCTTCCCCAGCTCCTATTCCCTGGGAGGGATGTAGAACAGGAGACAATTTTTCCTTCTCAATCTAGTGGAACCTGTTTGGCATTTTCCCCTCGTGGGAGTAAATCTGAGGTTCCCTGTGCTTAAGAGCTGTTTTCATTTCCAAGGAGGAACTGAATGCGTTTCTCAGCCGATTGTGCTACATTGTAGGGAACAGGACACAAGTCTTACAGACTGACATCTCCGAATGTACAGAGCCTGTAACAAATGAATTGTCATTTCTTTCTTTGTTAGGTTACCTGTTTTCACAAGTGGAAATAGGCTGTTGATAAAGTCTTTCTGAAAGCTTCTACTTCTAAAAACTTTCTGTTACTGGGAGGTGAGCTTCACTCTTGTAGGGTCAACTCACCCCAGTCACAAAAATTAAGGAAGCAGATGGCAACAAAGTTATCCCTGTGTGGATGTCTCCCCACAGAGGTGGTAGGCTGTAGGTGGCCTGTACTTGTCATACATCTTTATTCTGTTACTCAGATCCCAGCCATGAGGGTACAGCCGAGGGGATGGAGAACATGGCAGATGCTGTCACTCATGCCCGATTTGTGGGCACGGATCATGCGAGCGATGAGGTTGTCCTGATGAAAATCCTACAGGTAAGTGGAGAGAAATGGTAATTACCATAATGGTTGCTGCCTGTTGTGGAACATATCCTGTTACATGGAGATGAGGAGGAGGGAGCGCTGTTTTGACTCTGTCAGAGCTTAGTGACAGACCTTATTTTTAAACAGATGGCTCATATACCTGTGGTAAAAGCTTTTCCAAATGAAAATAATTAAGAGCTTAAATTAAATGATTTTTGAATTAAGCACTTGATAATGTGGTAGCGCTGATAATCCTACCTTGTGCTTGGTCAGAGTTAGTGAGGGGTAAATTAAGCATATTGAGGTCTCAAACTTATTTTTGAGAAAAAGTCACTGTAGAGACAAACCTGTGAACTGTACACCTCTTTGGTCTAGGTACTTTTGAGCAGATTGAATTTAAATACTGGGTAGCATGCAGAGTATCAGGCCTCTTCTAAAAGTGGGTTGGGAGATCGTTCTTGTCACCTCGCCTGCCTGTTTTTTGAGCACAGAATTCCATTTGAAATGACTCCTGGAAAACCCTTAGGTTTTCTGTTTGTGGCAGTCCTTGTGGAAGCCAGCCTTCTCTTGGGAACGCTTGCAAGCATCGTTGTATTACAGGACATCTGTGCACTGTTCTTTGCAGGTTTTGAGGACCTTGCTGCTCACGCCAGTGGGAGCCCACCTCACCAATGAATCCGTGTGCGAGATCATGCAGTCCTGTTTCCGCATATGCTTTGAAATGAGACTCAGCGGTAGGTTTGTTCATACTTCTGTAGTTCAGAAATGATCAGATTTCCTCAGCATTAACTAGTTGTATTGTGGAACGTGCAGCCCCGGAAAGCTGCTGAGCTTTGTATTACTGCGTCTTTCTACAACTTCATGGAAAATTTGTTGGGAGCTCACGGTACAACTTCTGACTGCTCTTCTTCCCCAGCTCTGTGGCGCCACCTCGTGATCATGTGCCCATTTGCAGTGATGCGGTGTTGGAGCTGGTTTTAATAAATTTGCCGTAATCTCTGTAAACAAGGCTCGAAGGGGAGTCTGCTTGAAGAAGCCTCTTGATAATATCACACTGAGTAATGACACCTGTGTTATTTGTTTTTGTCTTCGCAGAGTTATTGAGAAAATCTGCAGAGCACACTCTGGTCGACATGGTGCAGCTGCTCTTCACAAGGTAAACCTGCTTGTGTTTGCTTCAGCATTGCTGAGATGGCTCTCTAAGGACAGAAAGATTCCACCCTTCCACTTAAGGGCCCTCAGAAAAATCATCCAAAATGGTCGTTATTTAGAGGTGAAAGGGAATGAAGGATTTGGCACTTCTCTCTTGGGCTGACCCTGTCAAACTGCAGGGAGACAGAGGTAGGGAAAGTTGCCTGGTTTAAGGTGTCCTTTGAGGAGAGATGGACAGCCAAGTAATGAAGAGCTTTAGGATAGGGAACCAGTTTGAGGACAGAGAAGGCAAACTTCACTTAAGAAAACAAAACAAAAAAAGCTCTAAAAATACAGCTCTCTTCGGGAGAGAGAATAGAAATGGTGTTGGATAGCCACATGTTGATTTCAGCCTGAGAGCTTTGATCTCCCATATCAAAGATAATTGTGAACTCCTGAGATCATATGTCTCGGAAAAATGTTCTGCCCTTTTCAGCACCGTTCAGGTAATTAAGATTATGTCTTTTAAAGTCAAAGAAGTTATTTACCTCCAAAACTCTTTCTCCAGATAATGAATCATAGACTTTCTCTGGGTATTGTAAGAAGGAAATGTGCGAATACAGAAATACTTCTAATAGGAAAGGATTATAGTAAAACCAACACTTGTGAAACACAGCTCTCATTTTTTTCTCCCATTGTCACTCTCAGTTCCAGTGGGATCTCAGTTGTTTTTTTTTAATATGTGCACACTGTGTTATGCAGTGCACTGGATGAATGTGAGGCAGAGTGAGAATCAGTCTCTCCAAAGAGGAGAGACTGCATTACTTTTTCTCCCAAGTATGTGAGTTTTACTTAGTGCTTTATTACTACTTGTGTATCCACTCCTCTGTCCTTCATAAGGCTTGGAGGGACCCCCACCATCTGTTCCTGTGGACATTGGGATAGAGAAGAAAGGCACAGGCAGCAACTGCACGGGTGGTTTGGCCATCTTGCTTTCCAGAAAAAGAAACAGCTAAAGCTGTGCTGCAAAGCTTTTATCCCTTCAGCAAGCAAAGACAGAACTGTAGTTAAGGAAGAGAAGAGAGAGCAGGGTGTGTGGAGCTGTAGAGCTGTACGTGTTTGTCATTTGGTAGTACAGGCGAGAGCAGTCTGCCTCCTTTACTTCTGAGACAGGGACTTCTTAGCTTCAGCATTCAGCTTAAACTTAAGATACACTGTGCACCATAATTCTGTTTTATATGATGCAGACTAGAGAATAACTACTGGGGCTTCTACAAAGCTAATGAAAAGGGTTGCCATGACCAGTAATAACACGTACAATGCGAGAGTCCTGGTGTACATGACACTCTGGCTCAGCAGCTGGTTTTAACAGCATCAGAGAAACCTGGTTTGAATCTAATTAGGCTACTGCTGAAAGCTTACACTGAAGGAAAAGAAACTGTACTTACGCGTCTACTAACAGTGAAAATCAGCACAGCAAAACTGCCGTTAGCAGTAAAGCACACAAAGCACCTCTCATCTATACTTGGGGTGGTGTTTTTGGTTTTGTTTGGTTGGTTTTTGGGTTATTTTTATTTTTATTTTCCCCCTCCAGGAAAATAAACTAAGAGCATCTTTTTGTGGAGAAAACCTAATCTCTTCCAACATGACTGGAAAGACCAGTCTATCTTTTTTTCCCCCTTCTCGTTAATTCAAGAAAGCTTATGTATTTTGGCTTGTTCTTTGTCTTCCAGGTTGCCTCAGTTTAAAGAAGAGCCTAAAAGCTACATGGGAGCGAACATGAAGAAGGTAAGACTCAGCACTGTGTTGGCTGTTCTGCTCATGTCTTAGGCTTGTGCTTATCTCTATATTGTCTGTTTTCACACTTGTGTTTCTTCATTCCTGCAAGTCCCCAGTTTACTGAAAGAGCATATTTAACCGCATAAATGGACATAGCTTTGTTAATTCTGTGAGATTAAGCCTACATAGTTCAGTAGTGAATCTTATTACTGATACTGCTGCCTAAGGGAGTCAGTCAGGATTCTGGGAACAGCCATCAGCTACTGTGGGTTAGAAAACCCTGGGAAGTTATGGGACCCGATGGTGATGTCATCTGATCATTTGCTGCCTCTGTTCTCTCTCCAGTTTCTTTTTCATCTTTCTTCCTTCAGTACAGGTCTAATACTGAGCTCTTGGGATGTATTGTCCAATTCTCCCTGTGTAAAAAGGAAAGTTTTTAAGGCTGGTGAAACAGCATGAAAGCATTATGAGACTGGGCTATTGTAGAAAAGGCTTTGGTGGCTTCCACAAAGGGCAGCATTCTGTAGCAAAAACCTTAGTTCACATGGGCAATGCCGCCTCTATTAGCAGACAAATCAAAGTAGACGGTTCTTTTTCTCCCGTTCCCTAAACACGCAGTTTTCTGAGAGTAGAAGGTCTGGGTTTGTTCCACACCACCGTCCCCCTCTGGGGGATGGATTCAGTATGGCAGATATCTTAAATGTGACCGTACATGATTATTAATGTAGTAGTTTCTTAGGTGGAGGGAGATCCACTTGAGGAACTCCATATATACTTCTATATGTGTATATTCTTTATAGTTCATATAAAGAATGCTATTAAAGATACAGGATTCTACTGTTGAGAGCAACAAGATGAGAAGAGTGCTAGAGAAGAACTAACCCCCTTTGAATTTACACTGAATATACTATTTATAACATTGTAACTTCCACTCTGGTTTTATTTGTAATGACTTGAGAAAAGTGGCAATATCGGGTAAACCTACATTTCAGATCCAGTATAGCAGTGTTTTGAGAGATAATGCTTACTTGTAGGACTCTGAAACTACCCTGGGGCTTTGCATCTTGTGTAGTGACTGCAGTAAGGACTGCTTGTTTCCTTTGCTGTGGGAGAAAGGTAGCGAGAGTTGTGATGATGGTAGGCTGGCCTAAGGAAAGCTAAAAGAGATCAGGCTAATGAACTGCGGGCATCATGGTCTGTGCACAGAAGGTGTAAAGTGAAGGTGAATTTTAATTTAGGCAGGCTACCCTTACCAAGTGATGGCTGCTCCCAGCTCGGTTAAGTGATGCTCTGTCTTGTGTCTGATCTGTGCAGTTACCTTGTGCTGTCTCTTCACTCTGCATGCCAGGAGTCTGCCCTCCAGCCTTGCGCTCTGCCAGGTTGTTTCTGTTTAGGTTTATTTTGCTTTGTTTAAACCAAGCATTTGCCTATCTTTCACAGATCTCTCCATGTCTCCTCAACAAACCGGAGCTAAGTAGTGGGGAACAGCCCAAAGCCCTGAACCATTTAGAGAGGGTATTGCTCTTTAAGAACCTGAAGGTCTCTCTCTCCCTTCTTACCTTACTCCCCTCTTCCTTCTCTTGTAAACACCACCTGAGAGATAGTTATGTTGTGTGCAGCAAATCTGCCTCCACTCCTTTGACACAGCATGGCTTTGGGGACAGTGCATGCAGCAGTTGCTTTGCAGTGTTGTGGCTGCAGCTGGGGCAGGCTTGAGAGGCAGAGACCCTTGTTTTACTGTAGCATTCAGTGTCTTGGTGAGTGACACCTAAGACACTATTGTGGCATCCTCTAAAGGAAGGGAGTGGGAGGGCATGGGCAAGATTCGAGTCCTCTGTGACAATGAAAAAATGAAGAAAAGAAATATATATATAAAAAAAAAAAGAGGTAGATTGCTCTCTGAAGGCCCAAGAGTTGTGTGTCCTAGCTGTTCATCTTGGTTATAGACATAGCAGCATGCCTGAGGAGTCTCTTGCCCCAGTGTGCCTTGAACAGTATTACTCAAGGTGAATTTCCTGAGCCTTGTTGTTACTTGGTATAGGGCCACAGAATTCAGTGCTCTCTGAAGCTTTTTTTTGAAGGAGACTGCTGTACATTTTCAACATCTTTGGCCATGTTTCTACTGAAATTAAGTAAGGTTCCCAGCACAGTGTTTGCTAACAGGAGATGAGTGGGGCCGAAATGAATTAAGAAATGTGTTAGTCCCTTCTAGTTCCCCAAGAAAATACTTCTAAAAAAATACCGTAGGCCTGCAGATTGTTGGGTTTGGACTGATCATAGAAACCCCAAGAAACTAGCTTAGATGTGACCCTTCTCAGTTTCCCATGTTGATTCATAAACTTAATGTAGATTTAGTTCTTGTCTGTCATTAGTGCTATGTTGTCCAAAAGGAGCTGAACAGAACATTTAGAGATGCGTTTGCCAGTCTTCTGTCCTGTGTCTGTGGACAGGATAGTTTGGAAGGACTGTCTGGAGACTCGCAGACTTTTGCAGAGTTACACAGAAGAAAAGACTAAGAAATGTTTCGCTTTGCAGTAGAAAGTGTTGTAGCTAAACACTGGGTTCTGCGGTGGGAGTCAGGAGAAACGTGAATCTGAGTTTTCACAGATTTTGGGGGTGGATTATATTCATACTTGCCCAAGATGTGAAATATATTTATGCGAGTTGATCTTCACTAGCTGTTGCAGTACAGGCAGATAGGTAAGTGAGATGACTGACCTGCATCGGTGTCACCAGGACTTGGATCGTGGACTGCGTTCTCTCTGCATGCTTTTGTGTCTTGAACGCTACTTGATGTGCTGACCAGTTCCATGCTGCATCTAGAATGAGCTCATGTTTTAGTATCATTACTTTAGTTACTAATCATTGGCCCCTGCCCTTTTCTCTTGAGGCTTACAGTATCTTATGGAAAAACAAACGAGTGCAGGTAAGGTGGCTTGTAGAAAAATGAGATCTCACAGACTCTTTGAAAAGAATCTTGTAGTATTAAATTTTTCTTCATCTTCCTAGAACTTAGCTGGGCTTTTATTGTTAAAATCTCGTCTATGAAAGGAAGCACTGGGAATTGTGGGATTATTTTACATCCCCCCGCCGCTGTCCCCCCCGCCACGTCACTAGCCTCTCTTCTCC
>JAAGNO010022686.1:0-37247 GCA_033439905.1 Ceryle rudis | reverse complement strand
CCCCCCCGCCCCCCCTTCTACAATTTCATCTACACATTTCTTTATGCAAAGGTAACTCAGATAAACGTAATGGAATTTGTACTGAGTTCCAAAATAAACAGTAGCTCTGAGCTCCCTCACTACTCTGATTTTTAAAGAATGTTTTTTAAATACTGCAGCTGTCTTTAATGTGGAATTACAAGCTCAATCTAATCTGGAGGACATTGATAATTAGAAAACTAATGCAACTGTAATACCACTGAGCATTGAAGATGGAAGGAGATTTTTAGATGATGTTTAAAATTCAGGGTATTTTAATGATCTGTTAAATGCCATTTACCTGCAGCATTTAGTCGTGAGGGCAACCTTAGATTTAAATCTCAGCCTGTTAACCTGCAACCAGCCTTTCTAGTGAAATCGGGAAATGCCTTGGTATTAAGGGAAAAGGCATTAGAAATAGTTCCTGTAGTCAAAGACAAACTGTACGAGGTTTTCTTATGTTTTTATACTAATGTAAAAAGCAAGAAGTCACGGGATTGTTATCTTTTAATTCAGTACAAAATACAGAATGAAAGACACTAACTTCAGTGTCCTTTGATAGGTGTGTTGTTTTAGAATTCCCAAACTCAGGGTTTGTTTGTTTGTTAAAGCAACCTACAGCCCCTTGACACTGCTGAAATATTTCTATTATGCACTTCTGTTTGCCTCTGCAGTTATTTTTTTTAACCTATGTAATTGTCATTGTAGTTTGCCATCTCTTATTTATGGGAGCTAGTGAAAGGGGGGGAAAAAATAAAAACAACATGGCGGAGGAATGATATAGGAGGTAGTTCTAGGTAATCCTAGGACTAATTACTTAAATCCTAATTAGCTACTATAGGTAATTCTAATAAAAGGATACCTTTTTCTCTAGAATGTGGAATACTGGACAGTATGAAATGGGGAAAAAAAAAAACCCAACCTGCCAGGTAATCTCACCTGTCTGTTAAATTGTCAAAAACAACCAACCAACAAAAAAACAACCACAAAAAACCCACAATACCCAAATGTGTCAAAACCAACCAACCAAAAGTAAAAACAAACACCCCCCCAAACCAAATCAAATATCACACAAAAAAACCTCTTCTCCCTCCATGCCCCCCAAAAACCCCCAGTCAAATCAACCAACCAGAAAACAACAAAACCACCAAATTAACTTAGATTCTTACCTGAATGCTTTCTACTTTGATTAAATGTTATTTAAAGTTTCAGAATCTTTAAAAATCAACTGAGTCTATTTGCTTGCCTCACTAAATGGATTCCCATCCATGTGAAGCTGTTGTGACTCAGTCTGAAAGACGGCACAGGTTCATCAAAATGAGAACAGATGGGCACAGGTCTTGCAAACCTCAAGAGGAGGAATGTTGGAGTTAATACAAAACACAGAACAATCACTAAAAATGGAAATTGTGTCTGAGGAAAAGTGCTTTTTTTGAAAGGGCTAGAGCTCTTTTATTAGCAAGTTGCTTTTCTACCTGGCAGATCACGGCAACAGGGTATAGTAACTGGAAGCAAAGTCTTATTTTGGAATTATGTGGAACAGACTTTCCCCGATTTAACCCATAATGTCTCCAGGTTTCCTTCCTACTTGAAGTAGTGTGGTACAATGAAACCTAAGTCTTAAGATTTTATTTTATAAGTTACTGAAAGGGACAAAAAAGAAATATGGCTATATCTAGATAGTTGGTAGGTAAAGTAAAGCTACCTAGTCTAATTAGCAGCATAAGCCTTTAATGAATAAAACTATTGGTAGTACTTATGGCTCAAAGAGATTTTTAAATGGAAAAGGAAAGTAACAGAAGTGAAACGCTAGGAATTAGCAACAGTGAAAGATAACACATTTTATATAGCCCTATGAAGTAGTGAATAGGAAAGATGAGAGAACTGGCAATTTTTGCATAAAAGGATTGTGATTCTTAAACGGTTTAAAACATGTTGAAATCTACATAATTTTATTTTCAGCTGTGTGCTTGTCACACGTGTTTGTCAGAAGCTGTAATTTAGAAGGAGATTCATTCTGCAAAATTTGGAAGAAATAATGAGGAGCGAAGTAATTCTGAATCTGTTGTTAATTAACAAGCTCGAGGAAACTGTAGCATAGCTAAAACGTGGGGATTAGTTGTCAAACAAATAGAATTTGTGGGGCAGAGTAAAGTTACACGAATGCTTTACTGCACTTGGACATAACATTTTCACAAGCTTTGTTTAAATGAGAAAAATTACAGGCTGTGTACAGCGAGTTAGAATTCTATCTGGAAAGGAGATGGAAAAACAGTAGCAGAACCTAGAAGGTTTATTGGCATTTAAGAAGAGTAGTAGCTGAAAGAAGGCAAGTTGCAGAAGAAGGAAGAGACTGAAGTATATAGCTGTCTTCTAGAGAATTTAAATCTGATGCTAGGGATATAAGGAATATTATAGCCTAAAATATAACTTAACTGTGATGAATTTCCCAAGAAGAATGCCAAGTAGGTACTGGTACTGAGATTGGCTGATTAGTTTTCACTAAATACAAGGTACCTGTTCAGTGGTTAAACCTTCACTCCAAACTGAAGAAGTCTGACAGCATCAGAAAAGCTGACTGCAGCTGCCATACCCAGAAACACACTTAAAGGGACTTACTTTAGAAGGAAGCTGTTTTCAGGCCTGTCATTGCCATTGTCCATGTGATTAAATATTGTAATGTTTTCAGGAAGATCTGGAGCATCTGTGTGTGCCTGCAATAACATCACACTGCAGTGGGTGCCACACGGTCTGCATTGCTCCTGCTGTGCTTCTTGTTTTCCCTATCAAAAGATCTGTGTAGGATCCTGGTCAAGAAGGATGTCAAGGGTTAGGTTAGATTTGGATCTTGAGAGGAGTTAATAACAGAAAGCAGGTGAAAACAGAATATGATTTGTTTCTAAACCACTAGGGTGACATTTGCTGTATGTCATGCACCAGGAGTGAGTGAAGTGTAAAGAGAGACGCTTGTTAATAGTGAAGGATACCTGGAGGAAAGTGAACGTGGCATTGCTATGAGGATGAAGCGTGAATTGAGACAAGAGATAAATGACAGCTGCTGACTGCAGTGTGGGACTAGGTGCTCAAGCTTTATTCTCTGTGTATAGATGGTGAAATTTTAACTGAACATCTAACCTAACTAGTACTTGCTTATATACTTTAATTGATGCCCTTTAGAAGTCTGGAAACATTGGCAAAAGCGAAGAGATTTGAGATGTGTCTGTGGATCTAAGAGAATTCTTTAGCCTAATGCAAACCTACGAGGTATTGATAAGGGAGTGCTGTGATAATTGAACTGCTAAGTATATTATAGCAGACTAACTGCAGTAAATTTTCCCTTGACTCAGGCATGGATTGTTGCCTAATATGTGGGTAGTGGGAAGTCAGGGCTTGGTTTGCATGAATTTGAGGTGCTGATTAATGTGTGTGATATATTTAAGTGCTGTTAAGTGTATTTAAGACTTTGAGGGTTTTGAGACAGCCTTTGTGGGTTGGCTTGTGCAATCCTTTGTGCTATGTGGTTTTGCTACACTGATATTTGTAATGATGATTGGTTTTCAGTTGAAAATGAGAGCTGGAGGAATGAGTGAATCATCAAAGTGGAAAAAACAGAAGAGATCACCAAGGCCTCCTCGCCATGTAACTAAGGTCTCTCCTGGGGCAGAACAACCAGCAGCCAATGCTAGTAACACCACAGGTAAGTTGAAATCTGTTTTCAGAGAACAGACAGCTTTCATTCTAGAGCGTTTTTTGGAAACCGTCTATTTCATTTCTTTTAACATGTTGCTTTGCATTAAATTTATTTTGTATTAGTTCTCAGAGACTACAGCAATAAAGCATGGAGATTTTATGGTCCAGGAGAAAGAATTTGAAGGAGATGGAATACATCCATTCACAGCATTTCTCTGCTTTCAGAGTGCTTTACAGGGGTAGTTTGTACAAAAGGGAATGGGGACTTGGGGAGATGGCTGAGGTTATGGGCAGCCACGGGGTGTGGAGGAGTTGGAGCCACTGGCAAGAGGAGACCTAAGGGGAATGGAGCCGGGGATAAGGTTTCCTGCAACAGGAGGCTTCTGACTTAAGTGACTTATTCCTTCCTGTGTTCCTGCAGGGCGTACCAAAAGGCATGGGTATGGTCGTAATGAGGGGACAGCAGAGTGTGACCGGGGAAACAGTGGGACAGGTAGAACTGAGGGATGTGCGGAAACCTAGGTATCAAGGACGCATGAATGAACAGATCTCTCACTACAGATGTAAAGACTGAAAGTGTGCTCCCACGGTCCGTGAAATTTGAATAAAAGGCTACACTCATCAAGGGGTGGGGGAACGTGGGGTGCACTGATAACTGTTATGGGAAGAACAGAGGCCTTGATATGGTAAGATGACACAAAGAGTTACGTGGGGGGAAAAAAAGCAGAGGGAAGAGCAAAAGTACCTGAAAGAGGATTGTTCACGGAAACTAACGGGTATATGCATGAATCCTTTTTCACACGCTTTGATTCAGCCTGCAGAAGTGATGCAGTATCTGACTAATGCTGCGAGCTCAAGAATATAATGTTGGGAGGCTTCCATATGCTATTGTTGTATAGGAGTAGACTAAATAGTTATAACTGGTTTTAACCTCTCTGGATAAATGAGCCCCTCTGGCTGCAAAGTACTCTGTCTCTTGTGCACACTATATTTTGACTGCTCAGACATAAACATTAACAGTGAAAGGAAGCAGACAGGAAAATAGAAACAATAGCTGAGTAAAATACCCAATTCTGACACTTACTCTTTAACGGGAAACTATTCAGGGTAGCACGAACTATCCCAAGTGTTTTTCTACACAACGGCATGATTGGTGAAAAATAAGGAAATAATAAAACAGTCAAATTGCATGTAACTCAGAACATCCATCCAGATGAGAACTTCTCTTGACATAAATTGTCATTATATTTGTGTGCAAATAGGTATTCAGTTCTGTTAAACAGCGTTATAATTCCTGTAACACTTGCGCGGAAGTTGAATTGTGTTACAAAGCATCTCGCTAACTCTGACCTTGCAGTGCTAGGTAATGTAGTAACAGTGCTTTTTGGCCCAGAATCTTGGCTGAGCAAGTGAAGAAATAAAAATTGCAAACTTGATCATATATTCTGTTAAATTTCTTAAAAGTCAAGTAATGGCCTGCTACTTAAGACATTTCCAAAAATCAAGTCAGCAATAAAACACCACTGTGCAAGACCATACACATTTCACATGTAAATTCATAACATAACTCTGATTTGTGCTTTTTTTATTACTGTGCCCTGCAGTATATCTTTTCATTGTTAAATATTTGGTTTATGTTCTTTAAGCTCTCCTCAGAACCATGAGAGCTGCAAATATGTGGGTTTCTTCTAAGGGAAAACTCAGATTCTTGGAGCATTGTCTCATATTTAGAAAGAATCCTTCACTGCTCTGTTTTCAGACCCATTTGAATTCTATTGCAATTCCATTTGTTCAGGGAGAATGAAAGAAATAGGTCTTGCTTTCCAAGCAAGTTAAAATTCTCACTTTAAAAGATTTGCATCAAGATTTAGCCATTCCTTCAAAGTGGCTGTGCTATTGTATCAAAGAGTAAATTATAACTTTTGAACTATTTCCAGATTCCTTCTTAATTATAGAAACCCTTGGCACCCTTTATCTATGTCAACTACCTTGTTTGCTCAGTCTGTTAGATTCCAACTGTTGCGTTTAATTTGAAGAACCTGTTCATCTATTAATACCTAGCAAAAGAGAACTTAGTTTGTCTACAATCTCCACATTAATGTGTAACTATCTGAGATCATTCATCGTGTGAAGTAATGAGGAAAGTAATTCTTTGCTGTATTCAATGTATGAATTTGTGGTTGATGGACAGAATAATACTGATCTTTTTGCTTCTGATTCTCATCAGCAAGTGGAGTTACTTTCATAGATGCTCCTTCTCCCAGCTCCTCTGGGAGCTCAGAAAATGTTTCATCTGTGGTCAGCCCTGCTACAGACAGTGGTTTGGAGTTGTCTTCACAGACTACCTCCAAGGAAGACCTGACAGACTTGGACCATGTTGCTTCTTTGGGGCTTAATGCAGGAGCGTCTTCAAATGAGGCCAAAGTCACCGATAATCAAAATCAGCCTGAACTCCAGGTACACGGATGTAACTTATAAGGAAAAGTTCCAACTCCCAGCATAATCAGATGTGGGTTTAGTGCACCTATTCTCTTCCCGTCTGTCTTTTTGGTCATAGGGTATATATTCTGTTTCAAGGCTTAGGGTCAGAATAAAACATTCTTCGCTGTAAGTGATTTGTAAATTCACAAACATTCATAATTTATTTTCTCTTGAGACCATCTCCATTGGCTCAGAAATTATAACTCTGCAACCCAACAATGCACCTACGTGGGTAGTTGTACTCCTGCCAACACCATTAACCTTAATTAAAGGAGAAACTGTTAGAGGGAAACACAGAGGAAATCCTATATTTAGTGAACGGTTTTACTTGAGATAATGGTAGAAATTCAGCTGTTGGTGTTTCTGTATGTGCACTGCTATTGCTGTAAAATGTTACAAACCTGAACTAAGGTCTTTGTCAGTAAGCTTTCCTCCACGTTTTCTCCCCTTCCCCTGCAACAGTAATAATGTTGAGAAGATGGATTAGAGCTGCAGGGAACATTTCAGGGCTGAGGATATTTTGAATGGTAAGAATGCTAAGAAGCCATAGATAGAAATAGTGTGCTTAAATTACGTAGCATTTAAAACCAAAAAATGAGCCAAATCCTACCCTCATGTGGCAGTAAGAACTTACAGGAGTATCTTCAAAGTCAAGTCCTTAGTCTCACCACCTAGAGTTATGTAAAATAGATCAGAACTAGATGGAAGTGAAAGGGTAGAGAAGGCTGCAGGTTATCTAGAGGTACTCTGTTCTCTTAAATTTCGTTTTCCTGCTCCTCTTCGATTAATGACCTGTGTAGTTTTAATAGTTCCAAAAGAACCATGGACTAATAAGCCTTTTTTTAGTTTGTCTAGTGCTTGTTAACTCATTTTGCTTCTTTCATTCTCGTATGACTGGTATCAATGAAGAATGAAAGTCTGAGGGAGGAGAAGATCCAGTCAGCTTCTGTTGAATCTATCCCCGAGGTCCTAGAGGAATGTACTTCTGTAGCAGAACATTCTGACTCTGCCTCAGTTCATGACATGGACTATGTAAATCCCCGAGGTGTACGTTTTACTCAGTCTTCCCAAAAAGAAGGTGAGAGGTGGGCAATGTTGCTAAAGTCCTTTCTTTCCCACTGTTGTGTTTCACTTTTTGCTGAGAGGGTAATAAGCTCCTGTTCCTCAGCAGGAATCTGCAAAAAGCAAAAGCAAAGTTGAGAGTGCTAATCTGTTTTACCTTTAGGAGCAGCACTGGTTCCATATGGTCTGCCATGTGTAAGAGAACTGTTCCGCTTTCTTATCTCGCTCACCAACCCTCATGACCGCCACAACTCTGAGGTGATGATCCACATGGGGCTGCAGCTGCTGACTGTTGCCCTGGAGTCGGCACCTATTGCAAACTGCCAGTCCCTCTTGGGACTTGTGAAGGAGGAGTTGTGCCGGCACCTATTTCAGGTGAGTCTGGCTTATGCTACCACAGTATAGGACACTGGGGACTCGGATACTAATTTGCATTAGGAGTCTACTGGAATTTGGTATTCTGAGGTTTGGCGGGTCTCAGTCTTCAAATAAGCTCTTCCCTGCATTGCAATGAGAGTTATGAATTGCACCAGTGAAACAGGGCTGTTGCCAAGCCAGGGAGGTTGTCATGTGCTATTTTCTTCAGACCAGGGCCAAGAAGGATGAAGGTGATTTGAATGAACTGTTCCTGTGGAGTAACACTGTTTTGATAGAGTTGATTTTGAGGTAATTTTGGATGCAAGTTACCAGCTTAGTAGGCAGAACCTTGGAGTAGCAATCTACTAATTGCACAAGGGCCCTCTCAGAGGCAGGTCTTCTCCCAGGTTCCTTTTCCACTAAAAGGATCTATGGACTTGTCAAAAGAGCAAAGTTGCAGTAGGAAATGTGTTACCACAAGCAGAAGAGAATTAAGTATATTTATCCTCACTAGCAAAAAGTGAGACCAGGAGGTTGAATAAGGAATTGATTGATTGATTGATGGATTGATACCACTGCTACTTACAGGACATAGTGACTAGCCTTTAATTTTTAAAGATTTTGTGGTGTGTTTGTTTCTTGTTCAGCTATTGAGTGTTGAACGGCTCAATCTGTATGCAGCCTCCCTCAGGGTGTGCTTTCTTCTCTTTGAGAGCATGAGAGAGCATCTGAAATTCCAGCTGGAGGTGAGTTATTTTTGAGTATCACTGGGTGCCTAGTAACAGTTTATTTGGTTTCAGATAAATGCTTGAAGCTAGGCAATCTAAATATTGCAGCCAGATCGCTCTCGCATCCAATTTACCTTTGTACAAATTACTCGGTCGGTTATGGGTAGGCTGTGTAGGCCTTTTCTTGTTGGATAATAAAATGTTTTTCGAGACTGGTGTACTGCACTGCCTGCCTTCATGCTGGTTTTTTGGAGTGGTAAGTCCAGGTGCACTGAATGATGGAACTATTGCGGCCTTTTTTACAACCTTCTTCAGAATGAGCTATCATTAAAGGTGGAGTGTCATGTGGAAAGCTGAAGCTTAAATATCTTTCTATAATCCTCAAAGCTATTCACTGCCCTGCTTTCTTTTTTTCTTTCCTTCCTTAAACTGAGCTGCCCTGTGTTTCTGCCAGATGTATGTCAAGAAGCTGATGGAAATAATCACAGTGGAAAACCCGAAGATGCCCTATGAAATGAAGGAGATGGCTTTGGAAGCCATTGTTCAGCTGTGGAGGATTCCCAGCTTCGTGACCGAGCTGTACATTAACTACGACTGCGACTACTACTGCGCCAACCTCTTTGAGGAGCTCACCAAGCTGCTCTCCAAGGTGCTGAGCGGCGGCCGGGCTGCCGGGGCTGGCAGCAGCGGGAGGAGCCGCGGGGTGGGAGGGGAAGCCCAGGGACTCGGAACAAGGGTGCGCTCAGATGTGGAGCTTAGGAATTGGAGCTGTCGAAAGATTCAGGGTGAGCAGTCTGTAGAGACGAAGAGGGCCATTTAACATTTGGAAGCCGACGAGGAAGGAATAGCCATGATCTTTCAGTCATGTCATCAGATAAACCATTAAGTATATGTTAGAAAGCTTTGTGTGAAAAGTTTAGTCTGTTCTGTTGTATGCTTTAGGCTTCCCCTATTATGGTGAGAGGCATGAAAGTTGACTAATATGTATACTTTTATTTCCCAGAATGCCTTCCCAGTTTCTGGACAGCTGTATACTGTCCATCTGCTGTCTCTAGAAGCATTGCTGACAGTGATAGATAGCACTGAGGCACATTGCCAGGCCAAAGTGCTGAGTAACATACTTCAACAAGAGAAGGAAGTTGTCAAATCCAGCCCAGAAACCATGAACAGCACCAAAGAAACAAGCAATAGTAAGACCCCTTTCCTTGATGCTTTGATATGAAACTTAGTCTTGTACTAAACATGCAGATCTCCTTTTGGTAGCTGACATAGTAAGATCCTTAAAGATATGTTAGCAGTCTTCCTGTTGCATGTTTTATAACTACCCACTGGTGTCAATAAACCTGCTATTTGTAAAATTTACAGATATTAAAAATGTGCCCCTCGTGTGAAGCTTTATATAAAGGCCATGTCAAGACTGGCAATTGCAACAGAAGGGGGATCTGCCACTGAAATCATATAGACAAAATACTGAGGATCCTGAGGAATCATAGTTATTGGGGGGAACTTCTTTAAAGCAACACATGTTCAGTTTAGAGTAATCCATTTGTTTTTTCTCTGTTGCTAGGTTTTTTTTTTTCCCTGGCTTACAGGTTTGTTTATGTGTGGAGGTTTTTTTTTTATCTTTTAACTTCTGCAGATAATGAGAGAGTAATCACTGAGGGAAGATTGTCCAGTGCAGTCTCAGAGCCAGCTGGGGCATGTCCTCCCACCAGTGGGTGCCTTATGGCTGGCCAGATGAAGGAGGGCTGCATGGAATTGGAAGGAGGAAGTGAGGCAGGTAATGGTCTCCGTGGTACCCTGACACTCTTGAGTGTATATGCTGAGAACCATGTGGACATTTGCTGACTGGTCCTGCTACACTATAGACCATTGTAGGTATTGTGTGTTCAAAATTAGAAGGGGGTATGTGGTGAATATTTGTTCATTATAAGTGTGATATATATGGCTACTAACTGTTGAATTTTTTTTCTGGGAGGAGGTTAGATCTGATGGGTAACTTTGGGGCAAATGTGTGTGAAATTTGTACCAGTGCTTAGTATTTTTAAGGTAGTCAAGGGCTTTCTAGGGGATCGGTAATGTAGGGAGTAAAAATAGCCAGGAAATTATATCTTCTGGATGTGTGAAGTTTCCCACGACAAGATGCTACTATGAATTGTGCCGAAGGAAATGTGGGTGGGAGGAATGTAGTAATTGAATAGTAGGAGTGTGACTGCCATTTGCAGAGCAGCACATTACAGCAAGACTCCATGACTGAAAGTTATGATGGGACACTACAGTGGGCTGAGTACTACTCTGGGCGTAGGTTTGACTGCAATGTTGTTTTGTTCTTTTAGTGGAGAAGAGTATCCCCAGGAAGCCTACTCGATTTTCATGTATCCTTCCAAGCCCTCAGGAACTTATGCAGATTAAGAACAAAAAGAAGGTATCATTCGGCGTATACTATGAATGGATCTTTGAATGTTCTCCTTGTTCCCTGTCCTGTGCGGGCTTTCCATAATTGGTCACATCACAGAAAATTCAAGTTCTTACCTCTGCCGATAAGAATTAAATAGTCACTGAAAATCCTGCTGCTCTGCAGTGGCAACAGTGATTATTATGGGTTCTGATTTAGTTGCACTGAAAGTTAAGAGGTGTTGGGGAAATTTTGTGGCACGCTTTGTAAGCTAGGTCTGTCTGATTTCTGGGTGGAAAGTTGCTGGATCTAGTTTGCATTATATGGAGATAATCAGGTGCTTTCATCAAAAAGGTCAGGTTCCTTACTCTTACTTGTAAATGGGGAGTGTACCAAGAGGCCCGCAGTAGAAGTAAACTATCTAGCTGCTATTCTGATGTGTTTATTCCCCTGTTTGCTGTGCTATAAGGATGACTGAAAAGATTGTCTTGATTGTGGCAAAGCCATTCTTTGTCTAGATGTCTGTTTCTTTGAACCTCATTAATCCAGGTTATAGTCTAAACCTTGTACAGTTTTTCCATTCCCTGAGTGGATCCAGTCTGGGTCTAGTGTTGACAAAGGTGCTCCACGCTGATGGCTTTGTATTTATCTGTTGTCTTGTGTCAGACATCAAATACTGGCCTGCTTGTTCACCTCCAGAGACTGAGTGAATATGATCTCTAAAAGTCCCTATGGGTTACATGGCATTGATTTTTTTTTTTTTAATTTATTTTTATTTTTGTGGTTTGTTTGGTTTTGTTTTCATTCACAGATGTTCTTCGTATAGATTTTGTTCTCTTTGCACAACCTACCTACCTCATGTATGTATTATTTAGGAAGAGAGAGATTACTGAATTTAAATACAAAAGTGAGAAATAATCTGGATGAAACATTAGTGGCCATAGTAGTTATGGGGTAAGAAGACAGATGATAAAGTGGAAAAAGAAATTGATGTCTTTTTAACAATTCATTGATGGTAAAGAGCAAGGATTTTTAATTGTACAAGACTAAAAGCCCTCTGATTTATCTCACCAGCATAGCGAGGTGCAGTGCCCTACACTACAGTAGGGAGCAGAAAGATGCTCATAAATTTGTTGTTAGTTTGCTTGGGGAAAATCTTTTTCTGACCCTAAATCCAGTAATGGTTTCATTCTGAGCATGTGAATAGGACACTCGAAGCATTCAGCCTAAGTAATGTTGATGCTGACATGGCACCAGCATGTTCTGCTTCCTTTAACCTCTGAAGTACTAAACAGGAGGCAAAAAGGTAAATAAAAGCAGAAAGCAAATTATGCATCAAGTAGAAAGTTTTCTGTGATGTTTCCAAAGGCAATGACCAGAAGCTCAGAAGCATAGGACTGACATGATTATAAATATAGTGCAAACTGCTAGCAGTCTGGTCTCCTTCCACGTGCTCTTAAGAAGTATAACCAGTCCATAGAATACCCTCAGGCTTGGGTTATGGGGTTTACAGCTGAACAGAAATGCTGCTCGTGTCATACAGTCCCTTCAGGCCCATTATACCAGAGCAGCACATGGTTATTATTTTGTTATGTCCTCTCTGGGTCCTTGTGCACTCCATGCTATTTCAGGGTCTGTGTCTCACTGCCATGTGATGATGTTCACGCAGGCAGAGGAAGCACAGAACGCAGGGCTGGTGGCTTCTGAAGTACTGAGAAACCCGAGGGAGCTAGTAATCATGATGGTCACGAATTTAGTTCACTAGGTCATCGCTGGCAGTTTGATCGTGATAGGGAACTGACATTTATTCTGGTGCCTTAGTAAAGTTCATACAGTTGTTTGTGCTTTTGGTTTTTCTGAACACCACCAAGAACATTCAGTTAACTCTTTCCTAGTCAGGTGTTTTATTATACTCCGACTGGTACAGTCTAGCATCCTAACGTAAGAATCAAGCTGGGCACAGAGTAGTTCACTTCCCTTCAAAGCCAAAAATGCACCTGCTTTTCCCAGCCTACAGCTGGTGTTGTGCTGCTGGAATGCCAGTGTTCCTGGGACCGTGTTTCACTAGCAGAAGGTTTTCTGGTACTTAGTTTGAGCTTTTGCAGCATGTCTTCCTTGAACCTGCTGAATAAACGCAAAGGGTTCTTGCTGCATGTCTCCTGGCAGTGAGGCAGAGTACAAGAGCCGGGAGCCAAAGGGAGACAAGATGGCATGGAGCAGTGCTGCTGTTGTAACTGGGTATAGCTGAACTAGCCACATGTCTGGGGTTTATCAGAGGCCTTCCTCTGCTCTGTTTACATACTAAAGCAGGTGAGGCATTTGGGGTAGCAGAGCTAATTGTTCGGTGAAATGTCAGAGCTTTTCAAAGATGGCAGTTCATGCTTATTCTGTCCAGTAGCATTTGATAGTGAATCCTTGTGATGAATGCAGGTTTTCTGGCCTTGGTTAGCCTTCTTGCTGGATTACACAGTACAGTAAACTTGATCATGCTGAGGTTGATGTGTTTTCTACTTTGCTTTTGGTTCAAATGCCAAGAACAGTCTGAAGTAAGAAATGTCCTTCAAGCTTGTAATTATCAGAATGTCTCCTTTAGCTCCTGATAACCGGCACTGAGCAGTTCAACCAAAAGCCAAAGAAAGGGATACAGTTTCTGCAGGAGAAGAACCTTCTTGCCACCCCCATTGACAACAATGAGGTGGCCAAGTGGCTACGGGAAAATCCTCGCCTGGACAAAAAGATGATTGGGGAATTTGTGAGTGACCGTAAGAACCTAGACTTGCTGGAAAGCTTTGTTGGGTGAGTGTCATTCTGTATCTCTTTAGTCAGAAAGGAGTTAAAGTAGAGTTTAGTGATAAAAAAAATAAATAAAAATAATAGTAGCTCCTGCAGGCACTGGATTTGTATCACTTGGTTCTTGTATGTACCCTGTGCCTCAATTCTATGCATCTCTTGCATATGGTAACAGCTTAGATACATATAATGGCATAATACTCGAGCTTCTTTCAGTAGGGCCAGTCTCTCTTAAAACTGGAGAGATGATTACATGCATAATCACCTGCAGGATTGGTGACTTTTATGCTTTTTTGCCTGTTCATCATGTTTCTTCTCTCTTCACCCTCTGCTCTTTACTGTCTGTTACCTGTGAAATCTAGTATTCTGATGCTGAAACAAACAAGATTGTAGTCTGTAAGTTTATTCTACCTTTCCCTACCTGGTTCAGTTTCTCACTGCATTTCATTCTTGTTGCAGGACATTCAGCTTCCAAGGCTTAAGGCTGGATGAAGCTTTACGACTTTATCTAGAGGCCTTCAGATTACCAGGCGAGGCACCTGTAATCCAGAGACTGTTGGAAGCCTTCACAGAACATTGGAGGGTGTGTACATGGTGGGCAGAAAGCTCAAGACCGTGTTCTTTCCTGGGCATCTGCTTGCCATAGCAGGCGTATCAGATCAACCTGAGCTTGTTGTGCCCTGCAGGCAGCAGCTGTTGTTTTGTAGGAGAGGACAGTGGCACAGATTTCCGGGGTGCTTTTGGGAAGCTGGAGCCAGAGCCTGGGGTTTTTCTTTGTAACAGAGATGATTGATTACTGTGGGTAGGAAAATAGCTGTCTTGGGTCACTGATACCGCTGTTCTGTAGGACTAATGTGTGCATACATTTGCTTTTCAGAAATCAAATGGTTCCCCATTTGCTAATAGTGATGCCTGCTTTGCCCTGGCCTATGCAGTTATTATGCTAAACACTGACCAGCACAACCATAATGTCCGCAAGCAGAACGTCCCAATGACTCTGGAGGTGGGTGTCACCAGTGTAGGCACCTGTTTTCTCTGGTTTTGATAGTAATGTAGTACCTGTTTTCATCTCAGTGGTATTCTATTATTTATTTTTTCCCTGGCATTCATCACTCATTCATCACAATAAGCTGGTATGCAGCACAGAAGTTGAGTACAGTTGGTGAGGGGAGCCGTGGGCAAGGGGCAGTCTGAAGAAATACCAGCTTAGCAGACAACTTGCCAAGTTCCTCAAGAGTCTTGTGTGTGTGTGAGCAAACTGTATCCTAGGGCAGAGTGAGAATGAGAAGATTGTTGAACAGCTGTGGGCCTCTATAGAGCTCAAGTCCTGTGAGTGTCAATGCAGTGGTACAGACCTGTCATTCTGATGTCCAGCGTCAGCTAAGCTGTTTTATGTTGTGTCTCTGTTTTTCCCTTGTGAGCAGAGACAGGGGTTGCCACACACCACTGCCCTAAGAATAGCATTTACTCTGAACTTTGAGCCTGCGTTTTGAAGAATGCAGGAAAATCTTCTGGTCCCATGAAAAACGAGTACTGATCCTAGCCAAGCAGTTAAAGTTGGAGATACTAGGATTTAAAGTTGGTGTTAATTTTTTTCAGGAGTTTCGGAAGAACCTGAAAGGTGTAAATGGAGGCAAAGACTTTGAACAGGACATACTGGAAGACATGTACCATGCCATCAAGTAAGAATCTACCGGTCATTTCCTTGTATGTAGAGAGCAAACTAGAGTTGTTTAGTCTGTGAGATCTCTGGAGAGAGAATCAACAATTGTGTGCCTGTTTCCCTCAGACCAGCTTTCAGCTCCATGTGGGGCTGTGGTAACAAGCTTGTCATGGTGATTGTACTGGATTTGCATCTTTGGATTTTTGCCATGGTATTTTAAGTGAAAGAGTTTAATTTAAAGTTAAAAAATAAGTTGCTTCTATCAACATGCTAAAGAATGGCTGAGCAAAACCAGCACATGTGAAATGCTGTATCTAAGAAGGCTCTGTTCTCCAGACCAGGCCTTTAGACACCTTTAGAACTTTTTGTGTAGTGCTAAAGATAGTATGTCATCCCCAGGACACTGCTGGTGTCCTGACATAACGTGTCCAGGTCTCGGTTTCAAATGTTCTGCTTTTGAGCTCCTCGTACGAGGCCACTGTCTGCTCCAATCTCTTCTGCCACCCCTGAAGCTCTTGGCACGCTGACCAGTATTTGAGGAGAATTCCTGGTGGCTGAGGCCCTTTTATGCACAGGCTAGCTCTGGGTGGGGAGCTTTTAATAATAGCTCAGAAATCTAGCCTATCAGTAAATCCAGGCCCAGCCAATTTGAAGCTGAGAGGATTACATCTCTGAAGAGACAGGATATGACTCTGACTCTCAGCTGGTTTCAATCTGCAGTGGCAGTCAGTGGCTTGGGCTAGAAGCAGAGCAGTGTAATTGGGCTGACCCTCCCTTTTGAGCCTTCACCAGGCAGGTGGGGATGCTGCTGGTACTAAATATCTGGAAATTCTTCAAGAGGTAGCTCTAGCTTTCAAATAGAACTCTAGCTGTGATTGGCTTCTCTCCTCTGAGGGTATTCCTAATCTTTTGGGTAGTACCCTGAGAATATCATCATGTCTTTCAGTTATCTAGTGCTTCTGTCCCAGTCTATTCCCCTTTATCCTCCCTTCACCAGGTACTTCAGATTTTTCAGTATGCTCTGTGGTGAAAACAATTGATGTATCATTTTGATATTGTTCCATCTCAGATAGGTTGTCCCAGTTGTGATTGAGGAACTGTTTGGTTTTTTTCCCCTTTGCATTAATAGGGGAAAAGAAAAAATCACAGTGTAATATGTACAGAGTAGTGCATGATCTCTTTGGGATCACAGTGTTTCTCTTTTGAGCACAATTCATTTCCTGAGACTTTCGAAGTAAACCCATTTGCTAGCTTTTGTTAATATTAATCAAATACAGGTTCTTAGAAAAAAATAAGCTCTTGACTACAAACATATTTTTGTATATAATCTCAGTAATGATTGCTCTTGTCAAAATATGCAGGCACCTGAAATTGAGAAGAGCTTATTTCTTACATATAAATCAAGAGAGTTTTTTTCTAGTTGTTGTTATGACATGAAAATTGCTTCTCTAGCACCTGAAGCACATTATTTTTCCATTGTTACAGAAAGAGCTCTACTTTCCAGATTGGTCACAATCTACTGTTCTTAGTAGATTTGAGAATCTTGCTCAATTATCTGGTCATTTGTAGAGGGTTCTCCCTTGTGCAAGGCTACCTAAGTCTAGGGAATATGTATTTAGGCTTCATATTTTTTAACCTGGGATTGCAAGTATTACTTAGCACTATTCATAATTGTTTTATTATTGTACAGCTTCAATCCAGTTAAAGAGCTGTGGTACCCTGGTTATGAATCACCTGTCATACATTTGGTTTCTTGTTTTATCTTTAATTTTGTACTACTTGGCTTTATGATATTTGATTGTTCTCATACAAAGGTATTCATGCCTACTGTTGACTGCAGGGGTATAACAAATATTTTTTTTTTTTTTTTTTTTTAAATCTGGGAGGACTGAGATATGCAGAGCACTCTTAACGGGGTAAGAGGTGGAACGGGGGGTGGAGCCATGCCAGTTTGCTGTCCAAAACTGCCCACTGTTTCACTGCAGTGTGTGTTGCACTTGCAGTGTTAGGTAGTTGGCTCTTCACTGCCATACTTAAACGGTTGCTGCTGGATGCTGCTGAGAGCCACCAGTCTTTATAGCCAAGATATCAAAGAGGGGCAGGGGAAGCAGGAGGTTGAGGAAAATAGAATGTTTCAGGAGCTGGTAAAATCACTCCAGAGTACATATTGCTTAGCTTTGGGAACATGTAATGAAAGGCACTATGTAAATGTTAGGTTTGGCTCAGAATGAAAAATCAACCTTTCTGCCTTCCTCCCTTCTAGAAATGATGAGATAGTGATGCCAGAAGAACAGACAGGCCTGGTGAAGGAAAACTATATCTGGAATGTCCTCCTACACCGTGGTGCCACTGATGAGGGAATATTTCTCCATGTTCCTCCCGGAAGCTATGACCATGATCTCTTCACCATGACATGGGGGCCAACCATTGCAGCACTTTCTTATGTTTTTGACAAGAGCTTAGAAGAAACAATCATCCAGAAGGCTATCTCTGGTTTCAGGTAATTCTTGCTTTCACGAAGATCCAGAAGAGTTAAAGTATGAACAAACCTCTGGTGTATGAGGCCATAGGTGTGGCTGAATGGGATGGGGAATTCTTTAAAGTTTTTTACTTGTTCTTTTCCGGATGATCAGTATTCAAAAAACTTGCTGTCTGTGGGAAATCATATTGGAACAATCTTTGATCGTGCTTAGATCCAGACTAAACGATACCTTAAGCACAGTTTTAAAGCTCTGTTAATATATTGCTGTAGCCACAGTATCTTGGAAGCTAAACCTTCAACAGTACCACCAATCTCAGCAACTCTCTCATGTCAAAACAGGAGATTGGGTGTATTGGCTCAGGTGAAAGTGATCTTCTGTCTTGAAAGTGATCCTTGCATCAGCACAGATGAATATCAGCATCTATGGATGAGTATCCAGATTGTTTGAGGGTTAATAGTAGACTTCTATACATAAGCATTCATTAGGAGTGGATGGAGAGGAAGGTCTAAAATATCAACAGAGAAGCTCTCTGATTTGTTGTCTTGTAGACAGAATTGTCTGTATTGACATACTATGTTATTTTCTCTCTTCTTCTTTCCCCAGGAAATGTGCAATGATTTCTGCTCACTATGGCCTTAGTGATGTGTTTGACAATCTCATAATTTCTCTCTGCAAGTTTACAGCTCTAAGCAGCGAGGTAAGTTTGCAAGGAGAAGAAAGAAGCATGGTTTTTAGTATACTAGAGCTCTCTTCCTCTGGTAAGCAGCAATATTTGCTTATTTTATTTATCACAGTATCTGTAGATGGCTCTCAACCCCTGGCCAGAGTTTTCTGGAGGAGGCAATGAAAAGTGTGTAGTGAAGTAAGACTTCCATAGGACAGGTTCAAATATGCAAATTCATTCTACTCGCAAGTGGCAGTTTGTACAGAGCAGAATGCTCTGGGATCGAAGTGTTCGTTCCACCACCTTGATCTGAAGAGACTTAGCTCTCCCTGTGATCAAGACACTGTGATCATTCATGATCCCAAGCAAGTTTATTAATTTCGGCTATTGAATATTTAGTTATAGGGCCTATGTGGTGCCAAGAGGGACTGTTTCATGAGCTGTTCTTCCAGAGCATAGGGACTGTATATCCATGCAGCATAAAGGCATTAGGAAGACAAATGCTTTGAATTCTCAGTTGGTGTGTGGAGTCTGGTAATAAGGTTGGCTGTTAGCTCCACTTTTGGCAGGCCCTAAGGACCATTTCTGTGAATTATACAGTGAGAATAAATTCAAGATACAGTGGTTGCTGTAAGATTTTTTTTATTTTTTTTTTCCCCAAATGTATGTGTTACAGCATCAGCCTGGTTTTCCCCAAGGTGTTTGATAGACAGTGTGTGGCAGACAGTGCTTTGTGCTAAGGAGAAAACACCAGCAACTCCTTTAAAGGGTCAGAATTAACAAATAATCGCACAGCATTGCTTGAGAACCAGTGCAAGGCCCACAGTAAGCAGAATAGAATTGCCACACATAGAAGAAAGGGTAATAAGATCATTCAAGACTGAAAGCATGGGAGTAAAAGGCCAAGACAGGTGATTTCCGCGCCACCCCCCCCCCCTTTTTCTTTTTTTTTTTTTTTTAAATCCCTTGAGGGGACAGCAGAAGGGGAACAGTCCTGCAAATTAATCCATGTCATGGAACTAGGCTGCGGGAAAATGGAATTGTTTGCACTGAGTGTTTTATATCACTTGCATTCTGGCGTTGGTAGCAGTGAAAAAGTACCAGGTTGACTATTAACAAATAAATCCCAAGTGGTGGGTTTGCTTTAGGTTCTTTCTTCCTCCACAGCTCGCAACAGTAAAGATGAAATACTTGATTGTCTCCAGGCATACCAGACCTTGAGACTACCAATAGATAACACAAGCAGAGGAATGTCTGCCATGAAACAACTGTTTGACACAGATTTACACAGTAGAAGCAACTAGACTAAGCCCTCAGAGGCACCAGTTATTGCCAGCTGCATCCTATCTAGTTAGGAGACTGGAATCTGGAGCAGTCCAAGGTCTGTGTAAATTAAGCAAACATGTCTTTTGGTGATGACGTAGAATCAGGGACTTCTGGATTTGAAGAAGGCTGTGAGTTCTTATCTTTGGCCAAATTCCAAGTATACCAATTACTTTCTGCTGTCCTAAATTCCTGTAAGGCTTGAAGACGGTAGTGGAATATGACAACTGAACAAATATTTGAGACACAGTCTGATGGAAGGGGAGAAGGAGGGGCTGACTTCAGGGGCTGAGGAGTCAAAACAAAGAGCAACTGTTAGAGAGCAAGAGAGGAACATCAAAGTGCCACTGAGCTGCTAGTTACTTCCCAGGTCATATCATCCTGCGATCAGACATCCTCTCCAAGCACTGCAGTTGCCATGCATGGCCACTTTGGTTGAAAGAAGAGGAATGGAAAGGAATGTGGAGGAGTATTAAGTGATTTAACAAAAGTTAAAGTGCTCCACTTCTTGACCCACAGTTCAGACTTACACTGACATGGTGTATAAGTAGTAACAAAACCCCCGTGTGTTTTATTTCGGTGGTTGTGGCTTGTTGCCACAGTGCAAAACCAGGCATGTTGCCGTTTGCACTCTGGGACTTCACTGATGTATGTGTTCATGTGGTTTCCCCATAGGAACAATGAAAAAACAAATTGGTTGTCACATCTCTGCCAGACTTCCAGAATGGCACTTCTGATGGAGTTCACCTCTAGATCAAAGATCTGTTTTGATAAAATATCGCTAGCAGTCTGGCTGAAGCAAAAGCTAGTTTTTCTGAACTTCAGGTCTGAGATTGGAAGACCCAGGCTTTCGAGACATCTATCTCCTGTCTTCTCTCTCCTTTCTTGATGAAGGAATAAATATGGCTTTTGTCCACATAAGCAAGAGAATGGCAAAGTCCACCCCTTGTCAAAAGCAACATTGGAATGAGCTTAAGTAACTGTAGAAACATGGAGCGTGTTACAGAGTCTGATACTAGCTCGCATTATTGCTAGGGATTTTCTTGTTTTGGCAGCATATACTCTGTTGGTTTAAATGACTTGGCACACTTCTTTTTTTCTTTTTTCTTTTTTCTTTTTTTTTTTTTTTTTTTTTTTTTTTTAATCTTGAAAAGCTGTTAAGTGCATTGCACAGATTGAGGAATTGTGATCCAGCAATTATTGGCAGAGACTTCATGTCAGGGTTCATCACTCTTACTCTGATGTTAAGTAGGATCAGGAGTAGCTTTGTAAGTCAGTAATGCTTTTGGACATGGTTTCCTTCTCTAACAGCAGAGCAGACTAATTGCTGCTTCCAGAGGCACTGTGGTACCTTTTGTAGAAGGCTTTGATCCTGGAATGAGTTCCCGTAGGAGAATAAATTAGTGTTAGCAAGCACTTTCATAATGTTCTCTATTGTTGTTGTTCTTGGAGAGCTTATGTCTAGGTGGTTCCCTGATTGAGTTTGTATCACGTAAGCTGTCTCGTCCTTGTTTTTGTGCAAAATGAGTATGAGCTGAGGAGTTACCCAAGCATTGTACACAGAACTGTAGTCTTTCCTGTAACCAGTTCTGAACAGTCTGCCCTAATTTGTATTGAAAAGAAAACATCTCTTTCTGACTGATTGCCCCCCCCCCCTCCTTCTTTCTTGCAGTCTATTGAGAATCTGCCCACTGTTTTTGGAAGTAATCCCAAGGCCCATATTGCAGCAAAGACTGTGTTTCACTTGGCCCATCGCCACGGTGACATTCTGCGGGAGGGCTGGAAAAACATCATGGAGGCCATGCTACAGCTTTTCCGAGCAGAGCTGCTGCCCAAGGCCATGGTGGAGGTAATAATAGCTGTCCCGTGGGGTGGGAAGCTGCCTTTTCATCAAACCATTTCAAAGAGGAGGAGAGCTCTCTTGCAAACACCTGGGTTTGGTCACGTGTGTACGGAGGTAGAAAGCCTGTGAAGTGTGTAGTGTTCCAGTGATGTGTGGGCTCCAGTTTCTTCTGTAGGGTTTCATTTTTTTTCTCATTTTACTTTTTGTTGCATTTGAGAAATTCCAACCTTCATTTTACTTGAACAGATTTTCAATATTGTGCAGAAGAGAGACAGGCTTATAAAGCACAGCATGGGTATTGCCAGATGAGGGTGGCACTTTACTGAGGGTGTTGAGGGGGTGAAGAGCTGGTGTTGACCACCTTCACATGGGTGGTTGGGTGCAGTGTTTCATCACTGAGTGAAATATTAGAGTTGGGGGAGAGGCTACAAAGAAGTAGACAATTGATCATATATATGTTTTTGTCTGTCTTCCAGGTTGAAGACTTTGTGGATCCTAATGGCAAAATCTATCTGCAGCGTGAGGAGACACCATCTAACCGGTGAGTGGTGTAGATGGCCCAGAGGTCCTTTTTGTACCAAAGCTGGAGAATAATATAACTTCTTGTTTTCACAAGAAAAACTCACTGACACTGGTGTCTTCTGATTTGCAGTGGTGAATCTACAGTACTGAGTTTTGTTAGTTGGCTCACCCTCAGTGGGACGGAGCAATCTGGTATGAGAGGGCCATCTACTGAGACACAGGAGGCAAAGCGAATGGCTCTGGAATGTATAAAGGTAACACACAGGCTGTGAAAGAACCTGCTTTTGTTCACGGTGACAGTACTATGTATATAACAGGGATAAAAATGCATACTTCTGGGCAGTATTGCAGGTTCCAGAGGAATTGTAAGAAATTACAGAGGAGTGTATCTGTATTGAGAGCTAAAGGGTCTTATGTGCTATTACACACAGACGTAGTAACACATGAAAACAGGAAAGATTCCTCACAAGAGGCTGAGATCTGGCCTTGGTGTCACAGTCCTGTAATTAAAGACAAATTAATAAATTCTCAAATGACTAATCTTTTCCAAGAAAGTGTTACGGTGCATGGTGCCAACAGTATCTGAACTGGGGGTTTGAGCAGTGGATGTACAGAGGAATATCTGTTAAAATTTGTCTAGCACAGATCAGGTCTGTTAAAGGTAATTGATGTTAAAGGAGTGAACTATCTGGAAGTTTTCCTCCAGGTAATTGTGTTAAAGCCACTATCCGTATCTTCCCTGGGAGCAAGCTGTGTTTCTGGCATGCATAAAAGATCCATTTGTATGCCTTCCCCACCCTCAGATGGCACAGTTCTCTTTTCTGTCTTTTGCAGCAATGTGATCCTGAGAAGTTGATCACAGAAAGCAAATTCCTCCAACTTGAATCCCTCCAGGAGCTCATGAAGGTGAGAGAAATACTGGGCAAGGGATTGGACTGGTGAAGGAAGAAGTATGCTGTGCATGATCATGAATATGTGCTGTGTACTCACCTAGCTCCTCTGTCCCCAAAGGAGTTCTTGGACTTTTTTGGGATGTGAAACTAGTCACTAGTTCAGCAGTTACATGTGACTTCTGTGCTGGCAGCCACAGTTCCTGTAGTAGTAGAGAAAGATATTAGATTATGGAATGCATTTTAAAAGCCTCAGGGAGGTCCCAGTAAGTGTTTGGAAAATGTAGCTCTATGTAGGAGCTTAAGGTTATGGTTTTTCATCTTTTCAGGTGTGCCGTGTGCCTCATGAGAACATTCTAAAAGGCCACTTCAGAGGCAAGAGCTGTACAGCAGCACTTGACTGTGTGCCCCTAGGTAGTGCGATACGTGGCTGCTGTGGAAGACCTAATAAGGCTGGACTTGCAAGCCTTTGGGCTAGTGAGAGAAACTCATCTCCCTGGGGTGAGGGTGGTTACTTATTTGGTTCTGGTAGAGGCTTCTCAGGCTAGTGTGGAGTTTGAGACCACTCCAGGGTGTGGAACAATCTGGCTTCTGCTCACCATTTCCAAAAGCAAACAGCACAGTGCAGCCCTTGTGGGGCTGCTGTGTCAGCTGGCAGTGTGTTACCTAATTCCATGTCTCCTTAAAGTGCCAGTGCCTTTCCCTTCGGGGTGCTATAACTGCAACTTGCTGCCTTCATCAGCAGGGCACATGACACTATGGAGACTTTTGCTAAAACAAGGGAAAGGTTTATTTATCAAGGCTTGCTGCAGGGGTTCGGAAGAATAGTTATTGAGTTTCAGAATAAAGATAAGTGAGTAAACTCTAAAGAACAACGCTTAAAACAGCTAAAGCAGAACTTGCTCTTCGGATTACACAAAGATCACTGTGTTCCTCCCCTGTGAAGAACTGGTAACTCGGGTTGTTGCATGCCATATCAGTTCTGGGGGAACGTCTTGCTCTTACTCCTGTTAGGTCAGGAGTTCTCCCTTCAGGTGCAAACTGATGGCTTGAGAGAAGTAGTTCCAGTATTTGTAGTGATTCCTAAGTATGTCTGCCTTTTCTGTGCTTCATGTATTTGTAGCAAGAAGCTGCTGGCTTTAAGAATGTCTCTCCATCTGAGAGACTTCATCAAAGTTTAACAGTCTTAAGATCATATTGCATTTTGCATAATAAAACAAAATAGAATATTCCATATATTTAGCTTGACCTCTGTCCAGTGCATTTTTGATAGACTATGCATGACCTTACCGAACAGTGGGGTGCAGCTTTTCTCAGAATCAGAGTATTCTGTTGGTCCTCACTTGGTCCTCCAGTTTTGGAGACTTGTGATTCACAAACATTTCCTGGCTTTTCTAGGCTCTAATCTCTGTGACTCCTGATGAGGAGACATATGATGAAGAGGATGCTGCCTTCTGCTTAGAGATGCTTCTGAGGATTGTGCTAGAGAATAGGTATGACCTTGAAATACATGCAGATGTAAATGTCCCAGCTTTACTGCAGCTGCTGCCTTGGTCCAGGGGATGGGTTCCTTATGTGTTTGATTTGCCAGCTGAAGCAGCATGTGGCTGCAACTGCAGGGCTTAGCAATTCCAGTCTAGCGTGTGCAAACAGAGCGCTCTTGGCCCATGAATTATTGCTTGATATCCTGAGATTTGGAGGAAGAATTCTCCCACCTGATTGCTTTGCAAGTAATGAAGTAAATAAGAAATTTGATGGCTTTGTCATTTCTACGTGTCTGTTCGTATATCTCCCTGCTGGAGTTTTTCTCTGAAATGAAGAAATACCAGGTTGTCTGGAGTTCTGGGAGAGGTGGCTGGATTGCTCTTGTCTTATCTCCTTTCATCCTACCCTTTCCCTCCTCCTTGTTGTGGCTAGGGACCGTGTGACCTGTGTCTGGCAAACTGTCCGAGACCACCTTTATCATCTGTGCGTCCACGCGATGGAGTTCTGCTTCTTGGTGGAGAGGGCAGTGGTGGGGCTGCTGAGACTGGCAATTCGGCTCCTCCGTCGGGAAGAAATCAGCGCGCAGGTAAGGGATTTTTGAAAGTCACTTACTGGGGTTTTGTGGCTACACCTGACAACACAGGAAACCAATTGCTGTTGGATGGACCCAAGTTTAACCTTTCTATGCTGCAGGCAACAATAAACAGCAGTTGTAAGTAGCTCTAAATAAATGAAGAGGGACTTTCCTGGGGAATACAGTGTAAATAATAGGATCTGTTATTCTTCTCTCCTCCTCTGGCCAGGTTCTCCTCTCATTACGCATCCTGCTCATGATGAAGCCGAATGTGCTGTCCAGAGTTAGCCATGAGGTTGCCTATGGCCTCCATGAACTCCTGAAGACCAACGCTGCCAACATTCACTCTGGGGATGACTGGTACACGCTCTTCACCCTCCTGGAGTGTATTGGGTCTGGAGTGAAGCCGCCTGCAGCCCTGCAGGTTACAGCAAGGGCAGATAACGACACAGGTAAGACAGACCAGCTTTTGCTAGGAAATCTGATGCCTGCCTGCCAGATAAGCAGCTGCTTCCTCAAGCTTTTCAATTAGCAAAGGGGACTGCAAGAAAACAAAGCTGATATTAAACTACATTAGTGAGATTAAAGACCAGCACCTGCTGTTCACTTGTACCCCATGGTCTGTCCCTGTCTGTACTCTGCCATCTCTTCCTACTCCATGAACAGCAGTCCAGGTGCTAGTCCCTAGGAGAGCAGTGAGAGGAAAACTGATATCACTTGTAGCAGCTGTAGAAGGTCTTTGCTCTACCCAAGGAGCGTTTTCTGCTGGTTGTGGTCTGGTGCCTTGGGTAATAAAGCATTAATCTGTCATCTGGGTGTGTAGTGTAAACCCAGCTGTTGTTCCTGTCATACTGGCTTCTTTTGAGAGACTGACTCTTTTCTGTCCCCATTTTAAGGAGCTCATTAAAGGTAGTTGTTCTTTAAAATTCTATTTCCAAATCCATTTTTTGCTCAGAGCCTGAACCATTCCCACAAGACCAGCCCACTATTTCCCACTTCTCTTGACTGTGTTAGAAAGAGAATTTTCAGCAAACTGTTTCTGTTTCACTTTAGCCAGCTGGCAATGTATCTGAGGCTGACAGGTTCAGACTTGTAAAGCAAACAGCAAGAAAAGACTTCTCCAGAAGCCTTTGGTTTCCTCTTTGCTTTTCTAGAACTTCCTTGCTAGTGCTGATACTTTGTGCTAGACGGATGGGAGAAACCTGATTTTGCAAAGCCACTATGGCCTTTGCCTTCTGGGCTAATGCTGAGCTGCCTTCTCCCATCTTTTTTTTTTTTTTTTTTTTTTTTGTCCTGTTTCTATCTTTGCTAACTGAGCAAACCACTTGACTGTGGCACCTTGCGCATCAGAAGGTTAGTTCTCTTTACCTTCTGAAAACATTTGGTGCACTGTGTTCACAATAAGTCTGTCTTTGCTGGTGAGTTTTTAGATGATGTTGAATGATGGAGAGAATGAAGTTGGGCTTCTAAATAACGTTGTATCAGTAGCTTGAATTTGGCCCTTGCAAATATTTCTGTACTTGGGGCATGTGAAATTTAAGGTTATCCTAAAAGGTCAGGAAAGGTAGATCTGACAGGTTTGCAACATGTAGATTACTGCTCATGAAACTGCTTTGCCAGTATTAGAGTGGAGCTGAGTGACCCCGGAGGCCTTATGTGAGTCATGTCATTCTGTGTTGTGCTTTTGGGAGTTGTCTTGACTGAACCTAGCACCTCCAGAAGTGTTCTTAAAGTGTGTGGTACATCTGATTCTTCCCCCAGGGTCAAAGCACTGGACTTCCCGCCCTTTTTAAATCCACGGTCAGGCTGACAAGTGACATAGTAGAGGATGGAAAGCCCTGTTCCTCTGAAGGGGAAAGCCAAACATACCTACAGGGGAGAAACAGTGTCAAAGATCTCTGTTTCCTATTGTCTCCTCTGCATGCTCCTGTCATAGTTGTTCTTCCTCTCACAGGAGGAGAGGCCCAGTTTCCTCCAGAGCCCACTGCTGATTCTTAGCTGATGCTGATCTGACTAATACAGATTGCTTCTCCCTTATCCACAGCTACTCTTCCAGATTCTTGATTTGGCTTTGATCTAAAATTCATGCTTTTTGTCTTTAAGGAGCTCAGTCAGACAGTGAGGTCTCCTCCTCTTATCACCCAAGTGACATGAGCCTGGACCGTGGCTACACCTCTGATTCGGAGGTGTACACAGACCATGGGAAGCCAGGCAAGATGCATCGCTCGGTGACAGACGTGGATGTCATGAACAGTGGCTGGCTAGTGGTGAGTAGCCAATGGGCTTCTGGTGCCTGAAGAAGACTCCTATCATGGTTGTGGGCAGAGGGCATGGTAGGGAGAGAAAGAACAAGACAGTAGAAAGAGCTAAGAAGAGCTGACAGTGTAAAGGGAGGATGGGGAGGAGATGCAGATGGAGAGGAGAAAACTTGGAGGCAAATGAGGAAGAAAGGGAAATGGATCCTACAGAAATGTTACCTATTGGCTTCAGAAGAAAAGGCCTTTCAGTGTGTGCATGAGGTGCTTCTTGTTATGCTACCCTCTCTTACTACCCTTTTGCTGTGCCCTGCAGGTGGGGAAAGATGACATAGAGACCTCCAGATCCACTCCTGGGATCAACAGGCTGGGGCCATCTCCTCTTGTCAACCAGTACAGCCTGACTGTGGGGCTGGATTTAGGCCCGCATGACACAAAGTCCCTCATGAAGTGCGTAGAGTCCCTGTCATTCATTGTGCGAGACGCTGCCCACGTTACACCTGAAAACTTCGAGCTCTGTGTCAAAACCATCCGCATCTTTGTGGAGGCGAGCTTGAATGGGGGTAAGATGGCACTTGGTTTGACAGTCAGGACTAGGCTTGGGGTGGCAGAATATTTTGTAGTGGAGTGTATATATGGTATGTTGTTGCCTTTTGGTTTCCAGGCTACAAGTCCCAGGAGAAGAGGGGAAAGAGCCACAGGTATGATAGTAAATCCAGTCGGTTGAAAAAAAAGCCAAAAGAGAGCTCCACACGGCGATCACGAGTCTTGAGCCAGCACCAGGCGCACACGCACAGCGATGAGGACGAGGATGAGAGCATCCCTGCCAGCTACCACACTGTGTCTTTACAGGTTAGTCAGGACGTAAGTATAGCAAGGATTTCCTCCTCTCCTTTCCCATACTCAGGGTCTTGCTGGGGAGTCACCGGGGTTCTTGATGGACGAGGAGAGGTTGCATCCTGAGTTAGTGGGCACTGGACGACAGAGGGTGGCTCTGGTGGCCCCCTGTCATTCTGCAGCAGAAGAGGAAGACTGCAGTTTGGACAGGAAAAAGCAGAATAGCAATGGAGAGAGAAGTCCTAGAGAAGTCCTCTGAAAAGCAAGGGGGGTGGGGTCTGGAGCTGTGAGTCACTATAGAAGGTAAGATGGATATGGATCAAAGGCATCTGAAGGCATAAAGTTCACGTAGGACTAATGGTGAGGCTGACAGGGCATCTGAGCTTGTGGACAGAAGAAAGCCCTGTGGGCTGAGGCACTGGAGTTGACAGTACAGAGGTCTGGGATGAGGGAGTAATTTCCCTCTCCAGCTGGTACTTCAAAGGTGTGAAGGCACAAGCCCAATGACTGCCAGGCTGTTGGACCTTCAGTACAGTAATAAAGTGACTAGAATGCTCTCCTTTGCCTGTACAGAGCTGTTCTGAGGGAGCTTTGCATCTGCTTCATGCTTCTTTTTTGAAATTGAAAAGCACACCACAAAATATTGATGAGACTTGTCCCTGGACAGCATAGCGGAATCACTGGTTTTCTCCTCTGCCTTGGAGAGTCAGTGCTCTGTGCCAAGAAGGGCTCCATTGTGGCAGGATTGTAATGCTGTTCCTTGAAGATGAGATCGTCATGGCTACTGAACTGATACAAATCTTGCTGAAGATGCTTGGTGCTTGACGACTGAGGGAGGGCACAGTCGGCAGGGCCTGACACCATCTCCATAGTGGTACACGGTCACGTACATACAGGAAGCAGGCTTGAGTAGCTCCGAGCATTGTAGCATTGGCTTGGGGAAGAGCAGAGACCAGGGTAGCTTCAAAAACTTCAAAATCTTACGTGTTGTGATGCTTAATTTGCAGCTTCTGGACCTCATGCACACCTTGCACACACGAGCAGCCACCATCTACAGCTCCTGGGCAGAGGAGCAACGCCATCTAGAGACAGCAGGGAGGAAAATTGAAGCAGATTCCCGAACTCTGTGGTCCAACTGTTGGTGTCCTTTGCTACAAGGTAAAGCCATCCCCTTGTGATGAGAATGAGCAGAGACACTTCCAAAATAGTGACAGCACTTGGGAAAGTTGAGGAGCCAAGAACTAACTTCAGAAAGCAGTCAGAGGTTGTTTATAGGGTCTGCTGTAATAGAAATAAAGAATTTGTGTCAGATCAGGAAAGGTATCTTTCTCATGAGTTAGCTGCCAGCTTGCTTTGGGACCTGACAGTACATTCCCAGTCTGTGGCCTGGAATAAGTAGAACTTTTTTAATTATTACCCAGAGGATGTTTGAACTTTGTTAGACTTTAGAAGTAGGACTGTGACACTTTCCCTATGGCCTTTGCCCTGAATGCCTCTCTTGCAGGTATAGCCTGGCTGTGCTGCGATGCCCGACGCCAGGTACGAATGCAGGCGCTCACTTACTTGCAGCGGGCCCTCCTCGTACATGACTTGCAGGCCCTGGATGCCCTGGAATGGGAGTCCTGCTTCAACAAGGTAAACCCCTGGCTGGGCTGGGCATGTAGGCAGGACAGAATTGTCATGAAGAGCAAAGCTGTGTGCGGGAGTGACAGAATGGTGTCTTCAGCACCATCTTCTTGAGCAGCCTGTTCACTACAACAGACAAGATGTTCCCTACTCTGATCCTGTGAAAAGTTCCTCTCTGCTTAAGCTTCTGACAGAGCCTCTTGGAGTATTGAAATGAATCCACTCATTTCAACTTTCCATTGCTTCTCCTATGCTCTCTGCCTAGAAGCCACCAGTCCCAAAAGCCAGCTTCTTCCTGTAAGGCTGTCTGTGCAAATCTTGTCAGTCATTTTTCAATTCTGAAATACCGTATGTGTCTGATCCAACAGGTACTGTTTCCTCTGCTAACCAAGCTACTCGAGAACATCAGCCCAGCTGACGTTGGTGGGATGGAAGAAACTAGGATGAGAGCCTCAACGCTGCTCTCCAAGGTGAGCATGCTTCTGCTGCCTGAAAGCTCAGGGGAAACCATATGCCTCAAGAGAACCAAACTGCTGTATGAGCTTCTCAGCATCTCTGATCTGGATAGAGGCCAGTTTGATAGTTTGACTCTCTTTGGTGCTGGGCTACCTCACCACCTTCTGCTGTTGGGTCATGCCTTCTTTCTAGAACTGCCTCTGTGATCCTGGCCTTTGGAAAAGTTGTCAGGAAGGAGTTTATGACTTTTTGAAGGATGGAGAGAGAAGTATTTCATCTGACATTAGTTGAAGACAATCCGTTCTAGTGGTGAAATGTCACAAGCTGATAGTACTGACCTGGGGCAGAGAGTCTGGAAGGGCCAGAAGACATGGTGATGCAAACTGCAGTGGCCTCATGCAAAGGAGACAAGATCCACTCCTCTACATATGCATCTCAGAAGAGTGGAGACCTTTGTCGTCCTCAGGATGAGAGGCCTGTGCCTGTTCCTAGCCTGCCCCAAGGAGGGGGAATTCCAGATGTGCAAGGCTGGCTTGTCATGTAATGAGCAGCAGCCCTGCTACTACTTATTGACGGTAGTTGTGGGGTTTTTTTTCAGGTATTCCTACAGCATCTCTCCCCTCTGCTCTCACTGACAACCTTTGCTGCCTTGTGGCTGACAATCTTGGACTTTATGGATAAATACATGCATGCTGGCTCCAGTGACTTACTGGTAAGGTGCTGAAAATGATTCTGCAGTGCTTTGAACAACCATTTCTTGGTTTTAACCTTCTAAACTTGAAAGGTGGTTTGTTGCTTTGGTTTGGGTTTTTTTTAACCTTTTAATCCTTCCAAACCCATTTTGTTCCATGGTCTCTCCCCATGGCCCTCTGTTTCCCAGGCAGCTCATCTGTTGTTTTGAGCTTTTGTTCATTGCTGTATGTTCATTCTCTGTGTCCTGAGGAGTGTCTCTGATTACAGCTGGAGGCCATCCCAGAGTCTCTGAAGAATATGCTGCTTGTAATGGATACAGCTGGGATATTCCACAGTGCTGACTCACGGACAGGATATTCAGATCTCTGGGAGATCACCTGGGAGCGGATTGACTGTTTCTTACCTAGACTGCGGGATGAGCTCTTCAAACAGACAGTGATCCAAGGTATGAGGGGCTGAGAAACCTTAAGAAAACAGGCCTTTGGACCCAGTGCTTGCACCTTGTCCAGTGCCCGGATGCTGATGAAATGATAGGTGCGGGAGGCTGTGGGAGCTTGCCACAAGGGGGCAAACTGAGGGTGGGCAAAAGGAGTGAGCAAACTGGTGTGTGGGCTCACTGCTTGTTTTGTTTTCTTAGATCCTGTCCCCAGCACACCAGCGGAGCAGCAGCATCAGAAATCAATAGTGTCTGCCTTGCCTCCTTCTCCTGTGGGGGATGTGAGACCAGCCACCCACGTGGCTCCTTTGGAGAAGCCCTGTGAACTAGGTGCCAGTGGTGAGTTCTGTTTTCCTTCTTTCTGGAATCATCTTGCCAGCATGGTGGCATGGATCTGCTTTTCTTTGCTTTAGTGTGATATACAGTGACCAGGCTTCTGGTGTTGCGGAGCTTCTTGTTGAGGTTGTGGCCTTCTTGCTGAGGCTATTGGGGTGGGCAGAGGTTGGGGCAGAAAGCCTGTGATTGGCACCTGTTCTCCAGGAGGGCCTCATGGAAGAGGCAAGTGGAAGGTGCAAATCTAAAAAGTTTGATCCTCAGCCCTGCCTAGCTTTAAGCTGAAAGGCGACTTTGTCAGGACGTGTGTAAGGATGTGTTTTGTCTCTTCCTTTTTTCAGAGCCCGAGAGAGCCACTGCACCTGCTTCACCTGCCATCAGCACCTCTGCCTCTCCTCATTTCCCAGCATCAGCTCCAACAAAGACAAGCCCTGTTACAGATGTACCTCCTACGACAGCACAGCCCCCACTTATCCTGCAGCCTCTTGCCTCTCCCTTGCAGGTTGGGGTGCCACCTATGACTCTGCCAATCATTCTCAACCCAGCCCTTATTGAAGCCACCTCTCCTGTTCCCCTCTTAGCTACTTCACGGCCCACTGACCCCATGACAACCTCTGAAGTCAATTAGTATGAGGTTGTATATGAACTGTCTGCTGAGGAGGCTCTGTGGGTAGATGATGCTGACCAGATGTTCTCTGGTAGCGGGCATGTTTGTTTTAGAAGATGATGTTAACATGAGCAGAAGAGCTGCTGCCACAATACCCCTGGAGCACATCTCATTCTGCTGCCTTCTTGTGGCAACCACCTAGACATTTGCCTAGAAATCCCTGTCTTCTTGGAAGGGTGCCCAGTTCCACTGACCAGTCTCCTTCCTGCCTTCACAATCTCAGGGCCAGGCAATACCCACACCCAGCAGCCTGGGACCAAGCTGCCACCAGTTCATCTGGTGAAGAGGGAAAAATTCTTTGATGCTGCACCAGGGGCTGCAGTACAGGACTGCCTCTTGGATTATTCAGTCCAGTCCCTGGACAATTCCCCAGCCATTCTCTAGCTTCCCTGCCCGCGCTTCTGGTCGCACTGCTTTGTTTGGGTTCTGGGCTTGCCTGGGTTCAGCAGGTTGAGAATTCTGTATAGAAATGTCGATTGCTTACAGTGCAGCTCCCAGCTTGCTAAGTAGGGCTTCTTGTCTGCTGTAGCCTTATGCTTTCCTTTTGCAACATGGATCACAGCAATCCCTGTGCCAGATAGGGAGAGAGTGGAGGAGCCTGGCAGGCATAGCACTGCTTTCCTCCCTCCTCCTTAATGTCATCAGGCTTTCTGGTAGAAGAGAGCACATTCAGAAGGATCTGCCTGGTTGAGCAGATGAAAAGGAAATGCAGAAGCCTGTGAGCTGAGAGCAGAGCACCATGGCCATCACTCAAACAGCACTTGGAGAGCCACTTCCCTGGCACGCACAGCAGTGCTGTGTTGTACGCCGCTCACTACACTGGCTTCTTGGTGCCCAGACCCATTCCTTAGGAAAACATGCTCTTCGGCTAGAGAAGACATGAGGATCTGTGGCACCTGCTGACAGGTGCCTGGCTGGACTTTCTCTTGGAAGCTCTGCAGAGACTGCAACTGTCTGTATCTTCTAGTTGTTGGGAGCCCAGCTCTTTCACCTAGAACACCCCTGTGGCTGAGCCCTGGTAGACATTCTTGTGCTTCTGCCTTGCAGCAAGGACGTCCCCCTTTTCTACCCCCTCACACCCAGAACAAAGCTGGCTGCCTGGCAAGTGCTACATCTCATTCTTCCTCCTCTCTTAATTAGTTGGCTAAATTCTCAACAATATCAATCTCGGAAATCCCACTGGTGACTGGGAGGGGCATGGGCAGGATTCCAACCCAGTGTACACTGTACTGTGAGGAGCCTGTGGTTGGGGTGGGAGTACAACGAGTGTACATAGAGTAAATGGCTACAAATCCAATAGACTTTTTACAGTGTAATAAATACATCCTGTAAATGAATGCTCCAGTGTTGCACTCCTTTTTCGTCATGGTTCTGTGGCTCAGAGCTTTTGGAAGAGCAGGGGTTATTTGTCAAGATGCTGTGCCTGGCTGCCAGGCCCCTGGCTCCACATAGCAGGATCCTCCAACAATGTGCCCTGTCTATTGGGAGCACATGGGGTCTGGCCCTAACAAAGGGTCACCTTGGGGTGGGGCTGCAGCAGAGGTTGGCCAGCAAGGGGCTAAGTAGAAGCGGAACAGTAACAGATAGGTTGCTTTTGCTTCAGGCAACAATTTAGTAGGGGCTGTAAAATTTCAGGTGTTATGTTGGTGTGTGCTCAGACACCACCGGGACTGAGGACAGAGACCAGGGCTGAGGAGCAGGTGCCTTGCAGCATCTTGGCATGCAGCCAGAGCACAGACCTCTGTGACAGCCTGGCTGACTTTGGAGAAAGGACCATTTTCTGCCTGAGGAAGAAATGCTCATTTCCACTGACAGGACTTGGATTTGGAGAGGGTGTGAGAGATCCTGGGCTCATCCAAGGCTAACACTAGCTGTGGATGTGGACAACCACACATACTTCCCTCCTGATGTTTTCTACTTTGTCTTGTAGCAAGATTTACCCAGTGCCACAGTGTCCTTAGAGCTGTGTGAGGCACCGATGCCTTCCCTATTGCAAGGATTTGGAGAGACTCCTACAGGCTTGATAAAGGGTTTAAAGACTTGGAGTCTGCCTGAATTGCATGAGCGAAGGTCTAAATACTGTGTAATGGAGAAGCAGTGGGCATACTGGGAAAGTCCCATTAATAAATCCTGGCTTCCTTACCCCATTTCTGTCATTCCTGGCGTATTTTCACTGCTGCAGTCTTCTCTTCCTCACCCTCCGTTTCCACTTTGTGTCCTTCCACCCCTTGGATGTGATAACTCGTGTATTTGAATCCTTGTGCTTCCTATGGCCCTTCTGTATCCCGTCTGCTTCTCTGTCTTATGTTTCCAAGTTTTCGCTTCTATTTACAGCTCTGTTTTTCTGAGTTGTCTCCAAAATGCTCAGTGTAACCTTTGGATTATTAACTCTTTGTAAACCATTGCTCAATTGTCAAATGCCTTGATGTCACCACTCCTGCTCTCTGATCCCCAGACAGTCCTTTGACTTCTTGGAGTGGTGTCAGTTACCGGTAAAGCCCAGTTTGTTTCCCCACTGCCTTCAAATAGTTGATTGGGGTGTGCTGTGTTTTAAACTGTGTTTGCAAAGCCAGTTTCTACTGAGAGCATTACATCTTAATTCAGACAATTGTGGTGCAAAGCAAAAGCCACCCGAGGAAACGGCAGGAAGCAGGACTGGAATGGAAGGAATGTCTGCTGGGAAGATGGACAGAATTGCACTTTAAACAGTTTTCACTAAACTGTAAGTAGGAAAGGACTGGAAAACCAGAAAATATTTATTTGAATGTTGTTTGGATTTTGCAATAACGAGGTTTCATGTGTTACAGAGATAAAATAATGGGAAAGCATTTGAACCAAAAGGAGATCAGAATGAACTGACAGCATGCGCTCTGACACATTTTTATTCATATTATTTTTAACTTAAGTTGCATAAAAGGCAGACAGCCTACCACTGGCTGTTGGTGAGGAGTGCTGTTCACAACAGTAGCCTTCACGTTGGGCCCAGCATATACTTTTTCTAGCCTTGGACTTCTTTCTCTTTTTCACAGGGCTGATTTCACTGTTTTCCAGGGGAGGTGGGACAGACATTGCTGTAGTTAGGATTTACATACTGTTCTGTTTCCCTCGTAGGAAAAAGCCCTAGGGGAAGGTAAACCCTGGCTGTAAAACATAACTTTGGCACTGAAGCTTTGAAACTGAAGCAATGGTGCTTTTAGATTCAATTTTTAAAGTGAAAAATTGAACCTGAGCATACTCTGAAGATCTGGTCTGTAGGAAAGCTTTCCATGAATTATCTTCCAACAGTGAGATGGCTGTTTTTTGAAGTTACCCTCACTCCTAGGAAATGCCAGCTGTTGAACTCTGGAAAAATCTGTGCCTGTTATGGAGCCTAAACCTTCCTGAAACCATGGTGCCCCGTTCCTTTGCCCCACCTGCACAGAAGGCAGCCCGGCGGGGTTTGTACCGCTTGCCCCGTGGCCCAGGAGCAATCTGAGCCCTGCCCAAGGCTGCTGGAGGCGGCAGCAGCTGTGCCGCTGGCCTGGTGCCATTGTTCCCCCCCTGTGTCTCTCCATGGCCGTAGGGGCTGCCGGGAGAGGGAGGGCCAGGCCCGCTGTCTGCTGGCAGACAGAAATGCGGGGGACAGCTCTCGGAGCACAAACAACTTGGGAGCAAAGTTCTGGAGTACAACTCCTGCGGCAAAAGGTCAGGGAACTGATGTTCTGAGCAGCCACAAGAGGCCCTGGGCATGCGAGGAGGCTGCTTGGAGTGCAATTCCCAGATGAGATAGCCCGAGACTACAAGTCCCAGTATGCAATACTACTCCTCCAGTTGCATAACCTGCACCCTGGCCCGGGTGAGGCAGTGGGCAGCTGAAGCTGCTCTCCTACCCAGGCCAGTGCAGGTGCTGTTTCCATGCAGCTGTTCTCTGTAGAAGGCAGTAGGAAGGTGCAGGCTTCATAAGCATCAGCCGCTCCAGGCCTGGAGGGGTGCATGCACCCTTTGGCTGTGCCGGATGTTTTGGGACATGCAAACTCATCCCTGCAAGTAGCCGGGAGGTGTGAGGAGGGATTACTGCTGAGTTACCAAAACGGAAATAGGGCTGCCCTGACCTTGCCGCAGCCTGGCTGCTCTGCCAGGGGAAATTGTGCTTCCTCTCCTCTTTTCAAGTTTACCACATGAGAAAAACAGAAATTTCTCTGGGCAGGAGGGTGGTGGGTGGCTTCTAAACTTAATCCCAAGATGAGACATTTGTAGAAAGTGTCTGGTAAAGGAGAGGTTGGGCTGACCCCAGTAGGATACTGTGTGCAGGCAGTGGCTTGTAGTGTGTGAGGCAGTGAGGTGTGCTCTCATTAAATTGCTAGTGACAGACAAGATCAGTCAACACAGGGGCCCAAACTGGGCTTTGTCCTCAAGAGGAAAGGCTGAATCCATGTTTACCCTCTTTCCAAGAGGAAAGAGGTAACTGAGCAAAGTCTTCTGTGCCTGGCCATCACCTGGTGCTGTACAAGCTTGCTTGGAGGAGCCTACACTCTCATGGACATGGGCCCTGGGATGGTGTCTTGGGCAGAGGGAGCATCATCTAGGTCTGGGGAGGGGGGCAAGACCCCAGCACCCTGCAGCCAGCCGATGCTGTCCAATTCAGCCTTGGCAAAGGCTGCTCCAAGCTGCAGCTCCAGGGAGGACGAGCGTTTGCTGCTGGAGGGTGCCCTGCCACCCCTTCTGCACTGTTTTCGCCGCGCAGGAGCCTGTCCCTCCACCCGGGCCGCGTCCCGAGGGCAGAGGACAAGGCACATAAGTCCGTGCTCTTGGCGTTGCTCAGACCGGCGGCCCTTCCAGCCCGAGCGTTAGGGGCTCCCTGCAACCGCCGCGCCCTGTCTCCGGCTGCCTTCCCCGGCAGCTTCCTGACGGGTGTGCTCAGCCTGGCTCCCTGCCTGGGAAGTCCTGGCCATCCTGCCCTGCCTGCTCCACAGCAGCGGGCAGCACCGCCAGCTCTC